>APFE030042951.1:0-28455 GCA_000404065.3 Pinus taeda | reverse complement strand
TTTTTGTCATTTCTATATATTTTTTATATTTGATTATTTTTTGTCATGTTTTTTACGTTTTATTACTTGTTATTATTTCTTACTTTTATTGGCAATGGTCTTGGTCTTCTTGACTTATACCTTAATGTGGAAGGGCTTGGTCATCTCCTTCTCTTCCTCGTGATGAGGGCTACTCCAATTCACCTCCTTTTGCATTAAGGTATAGACAATATTCATGCACACTAGAGATAATTTCCACCTGATTTCTTGAATATATGGAAATATGATTCTTTCTCTTCTTATCCTTCGTCTGGTTCTTTGGGTTTAGCTTTGGATGCAATTTCATCTATAACTTCTCGTCTATGTGGCCATCAATGTTGTGGTGATTGTAATGATTTATATATTAAATCCTTGCATTGATGTGCAATGGTTGTTGCCTTATTTTTCTTTCCTCCTTCTACTTCTTTTTCCCTTCCCTGGAAGCTTCTTGGTGCTCGTTTTGTTTTGAACTACTAAACTTCCCTTTCTCTTGGCCTATTTTTTCTAACTAATATGCTTGTACACATGCTTCATCCACTATTCTTGGCTTGAAAAAATCACCTTCTTTAGTATATGGCTATGTAGACCCCCCAAATACTTGAGGAGTACATTTGGGCTTTTGGGAGAGATACTTAGCATGATGGCCATCTTCCTAAATTTAGTGGTGTACTCTTGTACACTCTACCTCTGCCTTTGCCTGAAGTAGTTCCATCGAATCCATTGGTCCTTTACATACCCAATAGGGTATATTGGGACTTTACGATGGTTTTAAAGTCCCCCACTCAGTTACTATGGGGTAACCCTCCAATCTAAGTCTCTTTGCATTTCTTTTCCACCATGTTATGGCATGGCCCTTTAACTTCAGCCTACCAAATTATATTTTTAGCTCCTCATCTATGTGGTGAATTCTAAAATATACGTCTACTTGTGACAACCAGTGATTTAATTTTAAGGAATCAATATCACCTTGATACAACTGGATGTTGACCTTTGCTTCCATCTTAATCAATGACTATGAATGGTTGATGTCACTCGAATTTGCCTTCTCCTTCTCAAGTTCTTTCCTTGATTCATTTTATGGGTCTTCGTGTTCCCACAATTTTCCCTTTGATCTAGCCTCTAATTCAGAACCTCCTTCTTCTTTGATTCCAAAATTGTCTCCTAGAGTTTCTATAAGGAGGTTCATATTGCAATCGATATTCATGGCCTATGCTTCCAACCTTGAGAAACTCTCCTCCACTACATTAGCATTATTGTAAATAGATGTGTTGGCCATGGCAAGGTTTCTACAACTTTCTTCTTAAACTATTTACTTGGTCCTTGCAACTTCCCAAAAGGTTCCCCAAAGAAACTTGCTCCGATACTAATATGATCCATAAACTGTCATCAATATTTCATTCGGTAGTTCATCACAATAGATATGATAAAAATGAACTAAAATTTATATTATGAGGGTTAATTTCATTATATTCAAGATTTACCAATTATTGTTTTATACTTATGAATGTATAGATAAAATGCAAAAAATAGAGAACAATAAAATAAAATCACACATCAACCACAACAAGCATAATATATGCTCTAAGAAACCCTTATGGGAGAAATCCTAGCTAGAAGGTGCAGTTGCAAGTACAAAGGAGAAGGTGCTCTCCATGGAGTTGGCATGTGGCTTGATAAGCTGCTACAAAAAATAAACCTCATTTATTACACTCTCTCACTCACACTCCCAATTTCTTCTATTCTACTATGGAACAATATATAATAAAAAAAATGGAATCCCTTATACTCATAGTGGTCAATTATAACATAACCCATGAGCCAACTAGGGGTCAAGTAAGAATTCTTCAACTCTCAACTCAAGTTACAAACTTGACCCTTTTATATTATTCTTCTAAGTACCCATGTGGGTATCCCCATATGCATGAGTAATGGGGGTTGACATGACATCCACTCATGCTATGGTGGTCAATCATGGTAGGTAAAATTTTGGGAGGCATAACTTTTGCATATGAACTCCTATTGATGTAATTATTGTTTGTTGGAAAGGCCTCCAAAATTGATCTCGCTAATAAAACTACTCATGCAAGCTAATTACTCCACTTTTCTCCATTATAAAAGCATCAATATGGACGATAAAGAATATAATGATCCAATCAATATCACCCTCAAACTTGTCTCTTATCTTGATTCTGAGTCCACAACCATATTCTACTTGTCGAGAGCTTTCCAATTATTATAATTTTGTTCAAATTTGAGTCTAAAGCACAAACTTATGCTCCTTCAGAGTTTACACTAAGCACCATTTTCTCTCCTATTATATCAAAATCTATACAATGTTATGTTAGCTCAACCATATGGCAATTGTACTAAGCCACATCATCACTCCTACAACCATCCATCAACCCAGGCTACTTTCCCTTATTGGTGCCCTTTCATTTTCTTCTTGTTGACACCCTTTATTTTATTATTGTTCGCACACTTTCCTTTTATTCTCACTCGTGTATCAATGAAATTTACCTTTTCACTAATAAATTGACTTATTTCGTTGAAGCCTTTCCTATCATTACTATTAATATTTCTTTAGCAGTGGACTATCCCTTTTGTTTTAGTGAAATTTTGGCCTCTACAATCATTATTCTTTCTAATTATTAAGCTTCCCTTCAATAACAAATTAATGGATCCATCGTATTAGTGAATTTAAACTTGTATCTCTCATCGATACAGATTTACCTATTTGGAACTTCATCTTTCATCCTCATCAATGCTTTCTTTCTTCATCAATGTCTTTCTCCATTTCTTTTACCAAATTAAATATTTTTACCTTAATGGAATCTTTAATTCCTTCACCAAGCAATGTATCACTACCTCGAAGAAATAACTTTCTCCACCAAGCACATATCATTTCCTAATAATGTTTCCCATAATACTTCCTCTTCCTCAAGGTTTCAAAAGAAACAATACTTTTATTTTGGTGGTGGACACCAAATCATTGGATTATGAAATTGCATACCAATCCACAAAGTTCCACACTGTTTCAAATAGTCTATGTGGTATTCACATCTAGTCAAGGCGATGTTAAAGTTCAGTTATCTGAAAGCCTCTCATTTCCTTTCATTCTTAGTCCATTAGTCCCATCTTCAATGGGAATCTAGGAAATCATTTAGGCTAAGGTAGGTTATTTTATTTGTGCATTCAAAGGGATTAGTTATTTGAGTCCATCAAAGCATTGAAGAAACCAACCTTGTTCAAGTATATTGTCATGTTCCCAAAGTGTCTTCAATGGAGAAAAATGTCCACCCCTCACTTATAGGTTGGTATGTGTTTCTTCATACTCAATATGGGAGAGAACATTGTTCCACTGCATTTGGTGGCTTATAAAGGAGGTGAAAGCCCTTAGTTGGATATCCCCCATAAAAGGGTTGGGATTCCTATCCCTCTGAGTAGTAGGGAGAAATTCGTATTGGTAATTTTCACACATTAGGTTTTGATCTTCCTCACTATAGTTAGCATATAATCTTAAGAATTTTTTATGATTTAATATATTATGGGACCTAACTAAATCTAGAGATGCCATCTAAAATGACATCATTTTTTCTTTTAATAAAATAACATAGACTAGAGAAGGGAATCTATAGGCCAAGACCACATGAGCCTAGGTGCATAAGTGCTACATATCTTCCCTTAATTTTTCTACCAATTATTTATTATGTTGACCTTTTTTATGTTCAATCCACAAGGATTATCATTTTCCATGGTTTATTTTTCATCATATTGTTGATGTTTTGTTGATGTTATTGCAATGAAATCATTCCTAGATTAAAATACCCAATCGTGTTTTTCCATTTTGAAACCTTAGCTTTTAATATGTTTATCTATATAGGCCTATTTTCATATATCCCCGATATGAAGTCCCAATTAGACCTCACACCATCTGGTGTAGGAGTCTTATCCAATATAAAGGCCCAGTTTCCAAATCCTTAAATATTTTCCTTAGCTCTAACTATCAACACAAGAGAATGATGCAATGGTGTCTTCGGAAAGCAAGGGAGGAGTGCCTGGTGAGTGTGCAGTTGCAACTGTGTCAAGGTACCTCTACTAAAAAAGGAGATAAAAGTGAGCCTCCGAGTGAGAGGTAATAGTACCACCCAAGAAGAGACACACATGAACCAGAAGGCTCTATCTAACATCTAGCAGAATAGTCCACAGCATATGTGATGGTCGTTACAACTAACAAATAAGAAAATATTTGTCTAATATCTCATGGAATAGTCCACAATGATGGGATAGAAATAACAACCATTACAACACATTTTCAATAAGATAAGCACTAAAATAACTGAAATAGTTCAACTATCTTCGTACATGTGAAAGAAAACATGAAATAAAAACATCCACAAAATAGTATTACAAACAGTCATAGTCCATGCATGAAGAATGTGTTGGAATTAAATAATTTTGTGATAAAGCAAAATTTTGAAGACACATGTTTACAATGTACATCATTATCCCCAATAGTGGGACATTTGAGCCACACCTTGCTCCTCAAAGAACTAGTTGATCTCTCTAATGCCTTGCGGGAGGAGCCAAGGTGAAAATTCCTTTGCTTATACAATGGGGGGGTATATAACCAAGGGGTGATGCTTCCCCTTTGTGACTCTCTGACTACCCTCATGACTATTCAAATTCCTATGAATTTTCAACATACATGACTCTCCATATTCATGTGTGTCCTTTGGACTTCCACTTTACAATACATTTCAATATAATGTACATGGTCCACAATAGTGATGTGGCATATGACCACTCATGACATGACATGACATGACACTACTAACATGGACTACTTGGTGATATGGCAATGTCAAGCCACTAGTGCTACTATGAATGATGTTTCCTTGAGAATACTCTAGTCTCCCACCTCCTCATGGCTTGGTGATAGGAATCTTCAATGATCTCAAGTCTTGGGATGTGGTCGCAAGTTGGTGTCCCTTTGCTTTGCCTTGATAGATTAGCTTGCATGCTCAGCTACAAGAATTCCATTTTCATTTCTTCCTCCTTCATATCCTTCTTCATCATCCCGTCAAGTTCATGTATCTACAATTCACTCATGGCGAGACGACATCAACCCAAAAACCTCCTAGCCTAAGATGGTGCATTCTGGTCTAGGGACTAAGCTGGAACTATGTTACAAGTTGGGAAGGGAGGCTCAATCATTGCACATTTCAGAGTCCCAATAACTACGTTTGAGGCTTGAAGCATAGAACTATGCAATTCATAGTTAAGGCTGGGGTGAGGGATAATATCTGCACAGTTTTGAGAGACAACAAGTATGGCTGAAAGAGGGGCCACTTGGAAGATTTCTGCATAGTTTTGGATAGGAAGGATGACTGAATTTTGTGTAGTTCTAGGAGACAATGGGCAAGGATGAGGGGAGGACCACTGAAGACAAATTCTGCATAGTTTTGGAAGGGAAGGTTGACTGAAAGGATTGCACAATTCTGGAAGGGATCACTGGGTCTTGGGCTCAGGAATTGCGCAATGCAACAGCCCTGGGGAAAAGAACTATGCATTGCATAGATCCAGGGGTATGGATCACAACCTACTGACTAGAACTACACAATACGCAGTCCAGGCAAAATGGGTGAATCTAAGTTGAACGATCATGAAGCTTCTTCAGAAAGGCTAAGTGTTGGACCAATGAGACTGACAAGTGAAATGATGAAGCTTCGACTATGTCCTAACACTTAAAATACTTGATGACTCAACAACATTGATCACCCATGACCCATGAACAACACTTTTGCTTGTGTGTGCCCGCTTCATGACCAGTTATGACAAGTGTGACACCTAAGGTAGACTTTATTACGACTATGACGACACTTGTGCGACAACATCCAAAATTTTGTGAATGAGTGCAATAGGTGTTTATATGGTTAGGAAAACTCATAAACATAAACATGAGCCATTGAAACCACCAGAATAAGCTTATGCATAAAGTGCGACATCCAGCATGCAAAAAGACGAGATCTTGCCTATCTTGTGAAAGGGAGCGAAACATTTAGCGAAAACACATGGAATGACTTTCAATGTTTGCAACCATACATGTCATTGAATACATGGTGATAAGACAATGATAAGTTGTCCTTCATACTACACTAAGCGGTGCATTTCAACTTTATGAAACATGTGCTTTGTTCTTTGTACCTACCCTCCAAAGGGTTGTGAATCACATGGAATGTTCATGCGGTCTTGATCTTTGATCTTCTATCATACCCCAAGGTTCCTTGGTCATATTATCTAATGATTATCTTTTCTCCTCAGCTCCTTATGTTTCATCTAGCATTTCCTCCTTCTTCGTCTCCTTCTTCATCATCTTTCCATAGTGTATGTGAGTACCTCAAACTGCAACTCACTCATAATGAGACATCATCAATCTAAAAACTAAGATAGAGAACTTGGATGCATGAAGTGGGTTGAGATAGAGTGACAAGTTAGGGGAGAATGCCTAGTGGCTGCACAATTGCATAGTTCAAGCAACCAAAGGACAGTCTTGATCATTGAGATTGCGCAGTGTGCAGCTCAGGCTAGACTGAGAGGAATTTGTACACAATCCTCACTGAGGGAAAAATTTGCACAGTTCCCACTGAGGGACATAATTGCGTAGTTAAAGTAGGTAGTGTCTATTGTAGGATGGGGCCTTGGGAGGAAAAACTGTGTAGTTTCGAGAGGCAAGGGGGACTAGGCAACTGAGAGGCTTGAGGGACAGAATTACGCAGTTTCTCAATGTAGTGAGCTCTGACTAAGGGAAGGAAATTGGAGGAATCATCTACATAGCCTTGGAGACAAAGGGAGGTTATAATTTCTACACACTGTGTAGTTCCAGCAGGCAAGGAAAATCCTTGAGGGTTGCAAATGCGAAGTGCATATTTTAGGAAGGCTAGATGAGGCTAGGTTGCTAGGAATCTTCTAGAATTTGGCTAAGTGTGGGATTAGTGGAACCAATGTGAATAGTGATAGAAATTGACTATAAACACACACTTGGACCTTTAGTGGTACAACATAGATCATCTAGAACATATGAAACATACTTCCCTTAATTGAAACAACCTTTGTGGCAACTTACAACAAGTGTAGCTCCGACTTTGTGAGGATAATGATGACACTTGTGTAATAGTGCATGATACTTTGGAAATTAACGTGAAATACATCTATATGATGAGAACAACTCATTTTTACTAATATTTTCCCTTGAATCAAACCATAACTCCCCTTTGCATGATATGCGATAATTCCCAAGCCCAAGATGACACTAGCTATATAAAGATAAAAGTGTAGAAAACACTTGAGTTCCAAGAAGGGAGCTTGAAATCATCAGCTAACCAATAATTGACTAAGGAATGACCAATCACAATATCCATATAGGCTCCAAAATTTGATTGTAGGCCAAAACTTTGGAGGGTGTTGCAACCACTACAACAATTAGCAACACACTGTTAGAATCCAACTTCTCTATTTTGGTAAATTCTTTCGTGTAGGGCCTTGGTTCTTCGAGGAGTATTGATTCATCATGTAGATCACTTTCGCTTTTTCCACTTATCCTGTGACTAGAAATGGTCCACTTTGTACCTTATCAATCAAACACAACATGAGATTTAACAATATCATAGTGTTTTGAGTTGGGAAAGGTAGTGTAGCTCACAAGCTTAAGATTTTCAGAGTATCAGTTTTCATCTCTGGTGTTTCTCTACTTCCAACAAGCTTGGACAGTACCCCAGTGAAGTCACGTAGGAACACAAACATTTCTCCACTTCCAGCGAGCCTGGACAAGACCCCAATAGAGTTTCTTTCTTCACTTCTCTGCGTAGGAAGCCCTTCTCTTCTTTCGCCTTTATTTAGTTATTTTTAAAAGAGGACTGTGCATTGGCACTTATTCATTTTAGGTGGAAGAGGTGATCCTGACTTATTGGGAAGATGTTGTTCCTTCAGAGATGTATATAAAGACCTATGATTCAGGTTTTCTCATTTAGATTTTTCCCTTTCTCCTTCTCTACTAATTAGATAAGGATGAACACAGAACACAAGAACCAATTGTAGGCATAAGGTTTCTTCTACAGACACAGGTTCATGGTTGGACCAAAACTCTCCTTACGAATGGATCGTATTTTCTGTCAGAACTTCATTGACCAAAATACAAATCCAACACAAAGAAGATTGGCTGGAGGTTCATCCAAATGTTATAGTGTCACAAGAATATTTAGACTTTAGCCACATACGTATAAAGAAGCCAACATAGGTCTAAGCACAACACTTATTTTTGTGATGAAAACGAAACATGAAACTCATAAATAAAACAAGACGAAAAGAAAGAAAACACACAACAAGGAAACAAAACTAGAAGAAAAGTAAACAAAATGGCTAAATGAAACATGATGTAAAATCAAAGTAAGGAAACGAGAATAGAATACACGGAATGAGTGGAGAATTAGTGCAAGAGAGGGAAAATAAGGATGCAACTAATCCTACTCCTAACCTAACAGCTAGAAGGTCGGGGTCATGTATAATGAAATTTCCAGTGAAGCCACCGTAGATGTTCCCGACCTGCATCCATAAAGATATGAACAGTTAAAATAGATATATAGTGATGTGCAATAGAAAAATAAAAAAATTGAAAAAATTTCACAAGAAAAGGAAAGTCTCCCCTGTGGGAGGAAAGGTTTGTGAAAACCACTACATTCATCCCATTCACATGCTTACCTTTTCAATGAATACCATTTTTCAACAAAACTTGGAAGCTTCTTGCGAATGTGTCTTCATCTACACCGAACCCCTTAGCAAGTGCAAAGAATATTGAAACTTGTTGTTTGATACAGAGCTTGCCGGGTAAGATTTTTCCATCCATTCAGCGATTGGATCATAAAATTCATAATGGACCTCTTGAAAACACTGAAATATTGGAAAAGGTGAATTTTCAATTGGAGGAGTGGAATAACAATGGGAATGTTGTAAGGGAATATAGATCTGATCATTCTCAATAGTCATACCAAGATAGTAAGGACCTGACATTACCATTAGCAAAGGTTGAAATGCCTCGCCTACTTAACAAAAATATGAATAGAGAGATGTTGTACAATGAAGATAAAGGGGTGTGAAAGAATTGTCGTTAGATGTGTTGATGGGAAAATGATAAGCTGAATGATAGTCACCAAAGGCATATAAATGGTCAAATGAGCTGATTGAAGCACCGGAGTCCCAATTTGCAATAAACGAAGAAACGTCGATATGAACAATCTCGTGAACACTCTGAACAATCAAATCAAGTTCCTTGCGATCCAAATATGACAAACCACCTTCCTGTGACTGGTGACAAATTTTACAAGCATTGTATTCATCAAAAGAGTTTCAAAACGATGCTAGAACCACAAATGCATGAGACCAGTTGGTAAATGATGAACGAATAAGAACTTGATTCATGTGACAACTTGTGCATTCATTATCACTCAAGAGGATTTGTGGTGGGATGAGAGGACATATTTGCAACATCAAATTCGCAAGAAGACCCAGGAGCTGACTATTAAGGGATAAATTCGATAAGCATGATTCCTTCAGGCAAAGATATTCTTTGATATTATCAACTTCGTAATTCCATGATTCTATGAGAGAAGCACATTCCCAACCTAAGTTTGATGCGAGATATTTGCATGAAGATGAATGAACCAAAAAATATTATTGAGTTTGGTCAGAAGTAAAATCTCGAGAATTTGAAATATTACATATGAAATACCAAACATCTTTGAGAAAGAGATTTACATTGAATGACACCATGTAAAAACAAGGATTGTGTGAGAGAAACTAAATCTGACTTAGTTCAGGGGGCTTACCAGAGTCACAAGATCCTGACATAACTATTAATGAAAGTTGAAGTTCCTCGACTCCCTGGTAGGTCTCAAAACTTTCTAGGATTGTAGAATCACGTTTTGAAGCTTGAACCATATCATGCATGGTTTGAGGATAACTGTTGTTGTTGGTTTCAATATTGTTCACTAGATGGCAGCCATTTGTGTCATAGGTTTGACTGGATTTTTCAACTTCAATAATTAGATTACTCAAGTGGAAAGGGTATTTTGTTTGCAAATTCAAAGATAAATAAATCGATGGGATCTCATGAGAAAGATTATTTGAAGAGTTGTCTTCATGTAGGAGAAGATATGGTGAAGGTTAGGAAGGGTACTCTATGATTTGATTGTTTTTAACCTCATCATGGATAACCTCCCTGCCTTGTGATAACTCATTGGATGAAGAAAATGAAGAGCATGGAATATCACCATTGTAGGTAGATGCATTGCAAATGGAAAGAAACAAGGGATAATGAGGTGAAGAGGAATTTTTTATACGAACATCTTCTGTGACCGAACCAGATTCTAGATCCAAATTAAAATCTTCATGAGAAACTGAAAGATCATATGATGTGCTTGGGAATTCGTCATGGCATACTCACTGCTCAAGGTTGGGGGTTGATTGAAAGAATTGATTACATTAGATTATCTACTGAGATTAGCAGTTTGAGAATAATTCAAGAATGGGAAAAAAATATCTCGACATGGAACATTCTGAAAAAGAGAGGAAAGATTGAAAGTGTCTTCACCTTTCTTCTCCTCTACTTGCGTAATGTGACTGCTTTGTACCTAATCACAATTTGAGCCAGAAAATTGAGAATCAAGAGAATGTGAAGAGCCATCTGGTGGAGAAAACTGATCAAGTGGGTCATGGTACAAAGAGTCGGGATGTGTAGATGATAGAGGATAAAAAAAATATGGATTAGCTTTGAGACTAGAGTTGTGAATGGTGACATCATCTTGCGGGATAGAGGAATGATTCTTTATCGTAGGCCTCCTGAGCCATTCTGGAATTTCCTCCATTGAATATTAATCATGAAAAGTAGAAGAAGAATGGGAAGATGGACTAGAGCTTTGATTTGAAGATTTCCAAATTTTACAACCACTGTAAGGAGGCACCTGCATCGAGACTCAAAAGGGAGGAGGAAAAAGAAAAAAAGGGGCAGTAAGCTCCTCCTCTGCAATTTGAGGTGTCTCATGATTCGAAAGAGTTGGGGAAGCGGAAAAATTAGGAGGTTGAGGTTCAGCGTATGAAGAGATGAGAACTAAGCACTAAAACTCTTGTTTCAAGAAATCCTAGTTCAAATGTTTTTTAGGAATATCATAATTGAAGTGAAGGAATCGATCAGAAAAATCCTCAATTGATTCATCAAGCTTCATTCTTAAAAGATTGATTCTTCCACAAACATCTTGGTAGTTATACTTGTTGAAGGCTTTGTTAAGCTTCTTGGAAATCTGGTCGAATGAATGGATAGAAGTAATGGGTAATGTATGACACCAACGATTAACATGACCTTCGAATGTGAGGGTGAGTAATATAGCCATGCCATATTTGCAACATATTATGTTAGAAAGACAAAGATGAAAAACTTCTGCAAGGATGGTACAATTAAGTTCTTTAGAAAAAACATCCTCGGATTATGATTTGGGGAATATCCATTTTAAATAAGATATTCAAACCAGAATCAATGGGCACAACCTGTTGTCTCACCCTCCTAGCGCCATTTTGTTAATGGCATTGGAAATCCGTCAACCAAGGGGATCTCCCCAATATGAAATCCCAATCAGACCTCACACCATTTGGTGTAGGAGTCCCATTCGGTATAAAGGCTCAGTTTCCAAATCCTTAAATATTTTCCTTGGCTCTAGCTATCAACATAGGAGAGTAATGCATTGGTGTCTTCGGAAAGCAAGGGAGGTGTGCTTGGTGAGTGTGTAGTTTCAACTGTGGCAAGATTCCTCTACTTAAAAAGGGGATAAAAGTGATCCTCTAAGTGAGAGGTAATAGTACCACCCAGGAAGAGACACACATGAACTAGAAGGCCTGTCTAACATCAAGCAGAATAGTCCACAGAGAATGCGACGGTCATTACAACTAACAAACAAGGAAAGATCTGTCTAGGATACCGTGGAATAGTCCACAAGGATGGGACTGCAATAACAACCATTATAGCACATTCTCAATAAGATAATCACTAAAATAACCGAAATATTTTAACTATCTTAGTACAAACAAACATGAAATACAAACGTCCACATAATAGTCTTACTATCATTCATAGTTCATGCGCGAAGAATGTGTTGGCCTTAAAAGGCTTCCATTATTAAGCAAAAGTTCCAAGACACATGTTTACAATGTACATCACTAGCCCCAATAGTGGGACATTGGAGCCACTCCTTGCTCCTCAAAGAACTAGCTGATCTCTCTAATGCCCTGCGGGAGGAGCCAAGGTGAAAATTTATTTTCTTATACAATGAGGGGGTATATATAACCAAGGGTTGATGCTTCCCCTTTGTGACTCTTTGACTACCCTCATGACTATTCAACTTCCTATGAATTTTCAACTTACATGACTCTCCATATTCATGTGTGTCCCTTGGACTTCCACTTTACAGTACATTTGAATATAATGTACGTGGTCCACAATAGTGATGTGGCATATGACCATTCATTACATGACACTGCTGACATGGACTTCTTGGTTATATGGAAATGTAAATCCATCATTGCTGTTGTGAATGATGTCTGCTTGAGAATATTCTTGTCTTCCACCTCCTCATGGCTTGGTCATAGGAATCTTCAGTGATCTCAAGTCTTGGGTTGTGGTCGCAAGTTGGTGTCCCTTTGCTTTGCCTTGATAGATCAACTTGCATGCTAAGTTACAAGAATTTCCTTTGCATTTATTCCTCCATCTCTTTCTTCATCATCTCGCTAGGTCCCTGTATCTACAATTCACTCATGATGAGACGACATCAGCCCGAGTACCTCCTAGCCTAAGATGGTGCATTCTTGTATAGGGACTATTTTGGAGAATTTGGTATCTACAGATAAATACTAATTCCCTAGATAAGTAGCCATATCTAGAACAACATTTTAAAGTGTTTTAGTCTTTTCCTACAAGCAATAGATAAGATGAGAAGATGAGAATACCTACTTGTAGTTCCGCTTTCCTCTTGTCTCCTTTGTATCGATCCTGTCGTTCCTTCCTGTACTTAATATGCTTGAGAAGTACCTGTAAACACAACAGAAAACAAAGAATCAATCAAAGCAAAATATCTTTTGAATATAAGTGAATGGAATCAGATACATTTCACACATATAAGCATTATAAAACAATACAAACATATGGGAGAAAGGTTTAAACACTTTATTGAATAGAAGAAGGAATTACAACCATTTGTGTCTAATTCAAAGCCATTCCTCCAGCTTGGATCCCATCCACATCACATCAAAAGCATGACAAACTTGTAGCATTACAATACTTGCTTCAAAGCCAAATCTCATAGCAACATTATCTCCTTACAATTCAACATAATCCAGCCCCCTGATCACTTAGACGAGTGGTCGATTTATAGGGAGATGAAGGAGGTTTTGGTGGCATTGAATGAACTTCCATACTTAGAATTAGTTACATGGAGGAAGGGATGAGAGGATAGGATGCATCTTAACTCATTCGTCATCCATTTTTGAGCTCATAGGAGTTGATAAGTGAGGGCACCTTCTATATGACTCCAAAAGATAAGAATATTCCCCAAACCCTATGTGAATTTTTCTCAAACTCCCCCAGCATAGATGAAAGGAAGCCTAAGTGCTCTGTAGAGGACCCTGGCATGGACTTAACTGCTCTGCAATGCACCCTTACATGGGCCTACCTACGTTGGTCCCTCTAGAGGTCACCTGGATGTCTTCAAGTCGTGAAACTGTCTGGGAAGGAGGCATCCAAAGGGGTGACTTGTTTAGGGCATGTAGCAATTGAAATTAGGGTTTAATGAGCCCTAAAACATTGATCTGGATGATGGGATTGATGTGCCCAAATGGATCTGTAACATCTGCCCACTAAAGCATGATGTCAGAAAAATTCCAATGTCGAATGAAATGCTTTACGATGTGATGAGGAGGTATCGAAGTGGAAGATGACCTGCATCAATTACAATACATATATCATGATTTTTTATTTTTACATGAATTGCTGAGGGAAGGCATACCCATGCTCAACTTATAAACTTTCATTACATGTACATAAACAGTCGTCTACATATATAGACCCATGATTGGAATGACTATCAATGTAAAGCCATTGTACATATGATTTAGTACTCCTGAAATCGCAGCCCAGATGGATGAAACTAGATCTAGGGTCTTCTATCTCATTCAATTGTTCGATCAAGTACGAGTCTAACCATGTGAATATGTGATCTGAAGTCGAACATGGGAAGACACCATCTGATTACCAGCCAATGATGTAAGTTGTTAACAAATACGAGAGAAATCACCAATAATGATAATGATCCTCAAGGTACTGCAGTACATTCTGCATAGTGTGAATGGATTATTTGATGTCAAACACCATACAACTTCTTTTGGTCAAAGGCCATTGATGTCAACCTATCGCCGGAAGCGAGAAACCTACCATTGATGTATGCAGGCCTCAAGGTACTGGAAGAGTGTTTCTAAGTCAACTTCTTGGAAAATGTGCTGATGTCGACAAGAAGCGACTCATCGCTGGAGGGCCTTGATGTATCCCACATCAACGACACGAAACGAGTGCAATGATTTTAGAGATGAAATTTGACTGACGACACAAGGTTCATGAATGGCAGTCATGAAAATGAAGGTATATGGTATTGCAAAGGATAAATTTTAACTGAATGACTTCTCTTAAACATGTCAGTGACACTGAGATGAATTGGTAGAATTGGTATTGCAAAGGATAAATTTTAACTGAATGACTTCTCTTAAACATGTCGGCAACACTGAGATGAATTGGTAGAATTGACCCAAAACAAAGTTATGGATGGTATGATAGACCAACGATGTGATAACCATCAAGCTAATAACCCAATCCAAATAGTCATGGTGATGTAGTGAAAGTGTCATGTTCAAGAGCGACCTACTACCATAAAGTGGTTTACCCATTTTCCCATTTTCCCCAGTCATTGCTGACCAGTACCTCTTTATTTTTGTCAAGCTTGAGGAGGATAACATATGCTTGTCGTGTAATTACACCCTTCGGGTGAATCCATCGCTATTTGATGTTTTAACGATTCTAGCGAAGGTGAAACTCGGTCTTGTATAGATGGACAAGTTTTTCGATATTTGATGTTTTAACAAGTTTAAAGAAAAAGATAAATTGGTTCTTTTCATGTTTAGAGAGCTTGAAAAGGGACAAAAAGAAAACTCCACAAGTTATTTTTTGTAAATTAATATCTCAAGCCCAAAAAAACATAAAATAATACAAGAGAGATCCTATTGACCATGTTCGATCAACGTATTCCTTTTTCATAAGTAACTTATCTCAGTCCAAAAAAGGGTTAAACTTATATTGATTAGATGTCATTTCCAATCTATTAACGAGCTGAAAAGGAAAAGCGCTCAACAATCTTTTCATATTTTGAGAGTTTGAAAAGAGCTTAAAGAGGACTCCATTTTTAGGAATGAGTGGTGTCTAGGGTAGCAACTAGTTCCGGTGATGTTGGAACTTCTCAAAACATGTTGATTTATGTGAAGAGGCTGGCTAATAAGACCACTCATTTCAACTATTCCTCAAAAAGGGTAAAACAACCAAGTGAAAGCATATGATCATCCAAAGGGATGGTGGCGATGGGATGAAAACAACCAAGGCTCATCTGGCGGAAAAGGCTGATATAATGGCAATCATGAGGGTTAAAATGGAGATCGGTTCATTTTTACACAAGATTGAACCATAGGGAACTATGCTTGGATTTAGTTTCATGTTTACATAAGCTTCAAATGACAAACTATGCTTGGATTCAGTTTCATTTTTACACAAGCTTGAAACGAAAAACCATGCTTAAATTTAGTTTACATGCCCCCAACATGATGAAAGGGAGAGTCTCTTGTAACCAAATGGAAGTCATTGCAATGAAGCAGGATGGTTATCCAACACCTTTTTGGCTTCGTCCAAATAGGGACAAAGGTGAATGGGGTGATTCCCTTCACATAACCTACACGGAAACTTAACTTTACCATTAGGTGCATGCCCCCCAAGCTTCATTACATTCACCTAAGTAGACTACTCGTGGCTATCAGGTGGATGGAACAAAGGTTCTTTTATGAGAGCAAATGAAAGACTCGACTGGGATTTGACGAGATCTAATCAAAGATTCAAATTGGAAATTTGCTCTAGGGGACCTTGTTTCCTCTTTTAATGAGCTTGACATAAGACAAGGAACTTTGCTCAGATTCCTTGTTTCATTTTTAAACAAGCTTGACATAAGACAAGGAACTATCCTCATACTCCTTGTTTCATTTTTAAATGAGGTTGACACAAGACAAGGAACTATCCTCATTGGAGCTATTTCAATTTTTAATGAGGTTGACACAGTAAAGGAACTATCCTCATATTCCTTGTTTCCTTTTCTAACGAGGTTGGCACAAGACAAGGAACTGCCCTCGTATTCCTTGATCACGACCCATAAGAGGTCATGACTTCTAAGAGGTTTTCATTAGATGGGAGAAAAATGCTCTGGAAAGAAAGATCTAGTTCCAATGCCCCTAATACATAATGTACAACATCACTAATTGATCGTCGGTTGATGTTGGCATGGAACAGGTTGCCACATAATTAACCCATGGTGGGGATGATACCATTGGTACAAAAGGACCATTTAGGGAAGATGGTTGACTAGAATCCATATTTGGACCAGGAGATGAAATCTGGTCAACGTGACAATTATTCCTTCATGCAGGAAACACATCACTCAAAAGAGTGTTGAAACAATAGCTCCCATGTCATACACATAGTTGCGCCCAAGAAGTAAATTGTAATCTAAAGGGCCTGGGAATACCATCACATTCAAATAAATGATTTTTCCTCCCAAAGTAATAGGAAACTGAGGAAGGATCCCTAATGGTTGAATGGTTATTCTGTTAAAAGCCAACAGATTCTGGGTAACAGGCACAAGTGGTGGTGAACCGAGCGCTTGCCAAGCAGTTGAGGAAAGGATACTCACAAATGCACCTTCATATATAATAGTACCCAATACAATCATATTACAAACATGTAATATGATCTAGAAAGGCACATCAGAAGGAAGATGGATTCCTGCCAGTTGATTCAAATTAAAGGAAGTGACGAGACTACTTGGAAGGGATACCGTAACAACGGGAGAATAATCCCCTTGAGTTACTAGAACGAGAGGATTTTCCTCCTGTCTTGATGGAATGGGAGGGTTGCCTCCAAGCTCATTTGAATCTAAAGAAACGAAAAGAACCTAAGTGGTATCGTATTCACTCTCTTTGGTAAAGGTTCGATTAACTGAAGGTGAAATCGGGTCAACTGTTTCCTTGACCTGTTGATTTGGGTTAGGTATAGACTCATAGGATTCACTTTTAGAGAGAGTGGGTTTGACCGATGATTGATTTTGATCAGTCAATTCATCAACTAGTGAAGGATTAGGGGATAGTCTCTTGTAACCAGATGGAAGTCACCGCGGTGAAGCAGGACGGTTATCCAACACTTTTTGGCTTCATCCAGATAGGGACAAAGGTGAATGGGGTGATTCCCTTCACATAACCTATAGGAAAACTTAACTTTATCCTTCTTTCCATAAACTTTACTACCACTAGTTGATGGTGTGTCACCACCATGATCTCGAGAAGTTGATGACAGAGGATGATGTGAACGGGAAGACCATTCTTCTAAGATCTGAGGAATATTAGGACAATTTCAGAGAACATGGTCTCCCGTCCAAAGTTTTCATGGATATCGAACTTTGTGAGGCTTGACGGATGGTTTCTCATCAAATGTTGCATTCAAAGCTACTTGGTTGCCCCTCTGTTGAATTTTATTCTTCTTCTTCATCTTCTTAGCCACCTGGTTACTAGTACCAATACTTTCACCAGGCGAAGAGGAAGAAGGGGAGGAAGAAACAACCGAGGAAGAAGGCAAAGGGTCAACTTTAGGATCAACTAGAGGTTGATTTTGTCCAGTTGGAGGAGTACTCAATTGTGGAGAAATCACAACATTTTGAACCAAGGAGGTTGAAAACAACCATACTGGCAAGCCAATGGTAAATCCCAGAAGGGACAATGTAGCCATATATGGAGCACCAATATTTCAAAAGGAGGAAAAGGACTAGGATTCCCATCAAAAGGAATTCCTTGATCGATTGACTCCGTATTTGTCGCCATATGTTTCAATGTAAGATCAACTAAGGAGTGAGCGTGGGGGATGTTATCTGCGGTCAATTAATTTTATTTTAATCAAAATAACATAACAAAACAAAAAGGGATAATCTAGGAAAAAGGTTTACCAAGCAACTTTGAACTGCAAAATACCTCCTGGTGAACCAAGAAGTACGGGCATGAAATCTCCTCGAATGTTGTGTTCAGTGTATCATAGTGTACAAGGTAGCCGACTTGGTTACCTTAGCAACCTAGTGTTGTCCTCCCATATATACCCGAAAGTACGTGGAGGCCCAATATGTATAAGTGTTGTCTAATGAAAAATCACACAGTGAGAGCATTCTCATATACTTGACGTACTGTAACACTGCCCTATATAGCCAAAGGTACTTGGACAAGCTATGATATACTCATGTACATGGAATGAGGTATCACACTCAAGATGTATTGCAAACAAGTTAGCGATAGCTTCTTTGTTTTACAGCATTGGAACACATCTCTAGCATAGAACCATTAAATGTTTTTCGTTAGGTGACAATGCTCCATTAGGTAAATTCAGATAAATTTTAAGTTGATCTTCTTTAGAATTTTTCTTTCAAGGTTCACCACATGATGTATGTTTTCAATTCCTAAAATGCAACTAATATGATAAGCATTATTTTCATTCAATTAAACAAAGAAAACCTTAGCTAGTAGGGATAGAGCAATCAAATCTTTCACAAAAAGCAAAGAGAACATCTAATGCAATTTCCCTAGCTATTCCTTTCAAGCATTCACAAACTACAATATGAACAATGCAAGTTTTTCTTTTCAAATCCCTTAATGTTATTATGAACAAAAAGGAAACTAATGCACATACAATCAATCAATATTTTTATAAGAACGAAGACTTTACGACAGTTCAGTTTCGAAGGAAAAGAAGACCTTACGACACTTTGTTTGGAAAAAAGATTAATCAACTATAATCTAACTTTGACTATGGATCGATAATGACAAAGAAAACATTTAAGAAAAATTAATCAACCAAGTCAAAGTAGGGTTGGAAAAGGAGATAACAACTTGTTTTCTGAGATTGATCAATCAACAAGCAATCATATAGAGAAAAGTTGGTAAAAACTCAATCCAAAGGTGAAAATTTTCCCTAAGGTGGATCAGCACAGGTCAAAGAGGACCTAATTGCACTACAGAGCACTGTATCTCACTCAAGGGTGCTCTACAGAGCACTGTCCCCTGACCAAGCCTGCGCTGATTCCTGAGAGGCCACTCAAGAGTCATCTAACCTCAATTTTTAACCAAAATTCAATGCAAAAGAGCTGAAATACAGTCAATGAACACAAGTAGGATCTATAAGAATGTCCTAGGAGGTGGATAAGCTACTAGGAAAGGAGATAGTTCCCTAGCGGAGTCGCCAATTTGTTTTGGAGAATTTGTTATCTATGGATAAATACTAATTCCCTAGATAAGTACCCATATCTAGAACAACAGTTTAAAGTTTTTTAGTCTTTTCCTATAAGCAATAGATAAGATGAGAAGATGATAATACCTACTTGTAGTTCTGCTTTCCTCTCATCTCCTTTGTATCGATCTTGTCACTCCTTCCCATACTTAATATGCTTGAGAAGTACCTGTAAACACAACAAAAAACAAAGAATCGATCAAAGAAAAAGATCTTTTGAATATAAGTGAATGGAATTAGATACATTTCACACATATAAGCATTATAAAACAATACAAACATATGGGAGAAAGTTTCAAACACTTTATTGAATACAAGAATGAATTACAACCATTTGTGTATGATTCAAAGCCATTCCTCCAGCTTGGATCCCATCCACATCACATCAAAAGCATGACAAACTTGTAGCATTACAATACTTGCTGCAAAGCCAAATCTCATAGCAACATTATCTCCTTACAATTCAACATAATTCAGACCCTTGATCACTTAGATGAGTGGTCGATTTATAGGGAGATGAAGGAGGTTTTTTCATAAATGGTGGCATTGAATGGTCTTCCATACTTAGAATTAGTTCCATGGAGGAAGGGATGAGAGGATAGGATGCATCTTAACTCATTCCTCATCCATTTTCAAGCTCATAGGAGTTAATAAGTGAGGGAACCTTCTAGATGACTCCAAAAGATAAGAATATTCCCCAAACCCTATGTGAATTTCACTCAAACTTGCCCAGCATAGGTGAAAGGAAGCCTAAGTGCTCTGTAGAGGACCCTGGCATGGACTTAACTGCTCTACAGTGCACCTTTACATGGGCTTACCTGCACTAGTCCCTCTAGAGGTCATTTTTGGATGTCTTCAAGTCATGAAACTGTCTGGGAAGGAGGCATTCAAAGGGGTTACTTATTTAGGGCATGTAGCAACTGAGATTAGGGCTTGATGAGCCCTAAAGCACTGATCTGGATGATGGGATTGATGTGCCCAAATGGATTTGTAATAGGGACTTAGCCAAAACCAAGTTATAAGTTGGGAAGGGAGGCTCAGTGACTTTGAATTGTGTGGTCCCAGTAGCTAGGGCTAAGGCTTGAGGCCTAGAACTGCACAATGCATAGTTCAGGATGGGCTGAGGGACAGAATATGTGCAGTTTTGAGAGACAGTGAGTCTGGCTAAAGGAGGGGCCAATGTGGATGATTTCTATGCAATTCTAGAGAGGAAGGATAACTAACTTCTGCGAAGTTCTAGGAGACAATGGGTTAGGATGAGGGGAGGACCACTGAAGACAACTCTTGAGCAGTTCTGGAAGGGGAGGCTAACTGAAAGGATTGCACAATTCTGGAAGGGAATTTTGGGTCTTGGGCTAAGGAATTGCACAATGCAACAGCCTAGGGAGATAGGAATTGAGCATTGCGCAAATCCAGAGATCAAGGTCATAGCCTGCTGACTAGAACTCCATGTCTAAGCATGTTGGGTGAAGCCAAGTTGAAGGGTCAGGAAGCTTCTTCGGAAAAGGTTAAGTTCTAGGCCAGCAAGACTGACAAGTGAAGTGATGAAGCTTCGACTGTGTCCTAACACTTAGAATACTTGATGGCTCAACAACATTGATCACCCATGACACATTAACAACACTTTCACTTGTGTGTGCCCGCTTCATGACCAATTACGACAAATGTGACACCTAAGGCTAGGTTGCTAGGAATACTGTAGAATTTGGCTAAGTGTGGGATTAGTGGAACCAATGTGAACAGTGATAGAACTTGACTATGACCACACACTTGGACACTTAGTGATACAAAAAATATCATCCATAACATATGAAACATACTTCCCTTAATGCAAACAACCTTTGTGCAAACTTACAACAATAGTGCAGCTCCGACGATAAACTTTGTGAGGATAATGACGAAACTTGTGTAGTAGTGCATGATGCTTTGGAAACGAGTGTGAAATACATATATATGATGAGAACAACTCATTTTCACCAAGGTTGTCCCTTGAAGCAAACCATAACTTTTCTTTGCATGATATGCGATAATTCCCATGCCCGAAGACGACACTAGCTATATAAAGATAAAAGTGTGGAAAACACTTGAGATCCAAGAATGGACCTTGAAATCATCAGTTGACCAATAAATGACTAAGGAATGACCGCTCACAAGATCCACAATAGGCTCCAAAATTTGACTGTAGGCCAAAATTTTGGAGGGTGTTGCAGCTGCTACAACATGACCTAACTAAATCTAGAGATGCCATCTAAAATGACATCATTTGTTATTTTAATAAAATAACATAGACTATAGAGGGGCACCTATAGACCAAGTCCACATGAGCCTAGGTGCATAATTCTACATTGTAATGGCCCACTTAAATCTTATCCTGCAAATTTTATTAATGTTTACATTATCTGAAAATATTGAGAAATATTAGTCTAATATAAAATTCATGATTTCTATTATTCAAATTCCCAACTTACCTTCTCAAATTGAATCTTAGGTAGGATATGGTCTCCCTCCATTATTTCAAATTATATATATATATATATATATATATATCATCTCACATTCCCAAATGTACTTTCAAATTTACTTGGGAGAAGACATGGTCCTATCCCATTAATTTCCCAATTTTATATTCATGTCACATTTCCAAATGTACTCCTAGCTTTACTTGGGGGAAGACAAGTCAACTGTACGGATGGATGAGAATTTAATGACATTAATGAGAGGTTGTTGAGATGGATAAGAGAGGGAGGGTATAAAAAGGGAAGGGGGAAGGGAGAAAAGGGGAGGTGGGGATCTTGCTTATGATTTTGGGTTGATTGTGATTTTACGATTTGTTGTGAATTTTGGAGACCTTAGGAACCTATGGAGGTTTCTTGGGTTGTTGAGAGGAGGGAAATATTGTTCATCTTGGTTTGGATCATTCATCTTGGACACACACACTACATCTAGTTGGACTTGGGTTCAGAGGGCTAGGGAACCTGTGGAGGTTTCTTGGGTTAGGAATTATTTCCTAGTTGGCTGGGAGGTAAATCCAGTTAGATCAGTCAAGAAGAGCGTTTAGCAGGAGTAGCAGCTCACAAGGATCTCCACCAGCCACTGGTACAAGTATTCCTCTATAGATTGTTCATATAAATTTATTAAAATGGAATGTTCACTATAAGTTATAAGGATTAGGATGTAAAGGGCTAACATTTTCATTGTTTAAAAGCCTTGTAAGAAAGTAAATTATTGCCTCTGGTTGCATGTAAATTCTAAAAAAATAGATTTGTTAGAAGACCCTAGGATAGGGCTCTTACACGTGTTATCAGAGCTTTGGTTAAAAATCTAGACCCAAAGTCCACTAAACCCCAAATTCCATTATAAAGAGCTTGTAAGGACTTATAATCCTAAAATATATTGATATAACAAATTCTTTTTAAATTGAAAAAAAAAAGATACCCTCCTTATTACCATGAAAAGCAATAGAAACCAGTTTTGTAGCTGCACGGAGCCTGAGATTTCATTTGAATAGCAGCGGCCTTGAGACATCAATCCAGATCATCAAGTTCCTTATGATGTGTGTTGAGTCTACTCTGCCAATAGATTTCAAGTCTGTCTCCTTAAACCACACGGACTCTACCACTGATATCATCTACAATACCACAGGATGGTTGTGGGGCATTTTTTTTTAGCCTCTACAATAGTAGATGGCTCTTTAATACAAATGGAAGTTGTTGTAGAGGGCAAGTAATGTGTTCGTTCAAGTTTAGCAAACGTGGTGTTGATGCAAAGGATGTAGGAATCTATGGCACCCAAAAGCGAGAGGATTTTGATTGAGATGATTTTGAGCAAGTTGGTTAGTTGGTTGCTACAGTAATATAATAAGAATTATGTTCTCATAGCTGTCATATAAATTGAAATTTTGCATTGATACCTGATAACTGTATACCCATACATATGATATGATAGTGAGAAGCGGCGTATGAGGAAATCAAGCAAGCTTTTGAATGAATCCTATCACATTTTGTGCTCAAAGCACCTTTAGTACTCAGATCTGGGTCAAAACTTCTCAAGACATGTTGCCACAGTAATGTGGTGGCCATTGGATTTAAATACCGCATCTGGGACTGGATGAATATCCAAATAGCCCGGCACAGTTATATCAGAATGTCTGAATATCCAGTACTAAAAGTAAATAGTCATGCAAGTCGGGAGCTCCTAAGTCTTACAATTTGGCTTGAACCCCATGTACCGGCGAGTCGACCCAGAGGATTAAATTCTAAATATGTAGGCAAGTGCTTGTAACAGCGTTGGGCTCTACTGCTCCTCTGCCAAAGGGCATTCCTCCGACAATCTCTAGTGCTACAGATAGCATGATCAGCCCGAGTTCGAGTCCATTAGCACTGATTAAACGTAGTGGAGGATCTGTGCGCATTGGTATAATTTTATCAGGTTCACATGCTATGTACCAGCCAAGTCATATGGAGTCTAAGTCATCACTCAGAACCAAACTGGATGACTCTAATTGATCCTTCAAACCAGAGTTTCAATTAATTTATCTTATTTAGAGGAGCACTCTGTTTTACGAACAAGGTTGAGAAACTGCTCCACCCTTATTCAAAAGTTTCACCTTCTCCAAGATTCCCATCATGAGAGAACAAATTAGCTACTTGTTTCAAAAGGTTTCTCTAGTATCTGCTTGAGATGTAACATTCACTGGAGAATCCAATTTGAGAGCAATGCAACACAGAGTCTTCCATCTCAGTTACAGTTGTATGGACATTTGTTGGTTTAATTCTCTGAAAATATATGTTTGACTTGGTTGTTACGATTCATTGGATGCTACCAAATACTTACAGGAAACACCCAAAAAAAATTGATTTAGAGTGCCCCAAGCAAATAAAAAAAAAATCCTTAGGATTCCTGATAAATTAACAATAGTAAATTGATGAAATCACTGGAATGATAATTCATTACTTGAAGGTACCATTGGCTGTTGGATAGCCCCTCTCAACAAACTCCCTGAACCAGAGGGTTGTACAAACCTTCATTAATAAATTTTGTAGTCTAGAAGTTAGCTTGAGGTCATGGGAGGCCATATGCAAGTTTTGAGTGAAGATTGAGACTATAGAGGTAGTAACACAACCTCTGGAATTTGTGTTTCATCTCTCTGGGGTCATGTCAAGGACTGGCTGGGTGTATGCATGGATATGGATACAATTTAGTTAAAGTGAATGACCTGGAAAGAGAGTGTTCTGCCATGAGACAGGGGATTCAAAGGATTAATAAAACTAAGGAAGCACTAAGTAGCTGGCCTTGTAATTTCATGTCAAAATTTGGCTGCAAATTTAGGTCTCAAGAGTGTGACTCTCAAGAAAAGACAGTTGTTTCTAGTTAGAGTTTGGATGGAAGAAGCATACAGACTACAAGGAGGTCTAGACATCGACGCAACTCCTCAACTATATAAGCCCATCTTAACCAACCAGCATTTCTTTTATGCAGCAAAAATGTCCAAAATCCTAGATAATCCTAGTCAAACATTGTTTAATATCCAACATCTAATTCGTTATTAAACAACTTGACCTGGCTTCATTCAGGCTTCTGATTTATACATATTCTTAATTATTGTATGATGTCACCATTTACCAAATTTGAAGTCATGTGTCATACTAAAAAGGTCAATTCCTCAAGAAATGGTTTCGTGGCCTTTGAAATGGAAACCACCTTAGAAAACAAAGTTGTTTGTCCTATTCTATTTCTACACCTTATAACTGCAAGAATGCCAATGTCTATTTTGTTTCTGGTAACATAGGATTTTGGGCACTAAAATGATACAGGTTATCATATAACTTAATTTCCTCACTAATTGAAAATAAAACCATATATGGAAGAAATCCATTTCACCATCTCGTTTGTTTCAAGGAAGGCATGTTGTGCATGACTTCCACATGCAACAACATTGTCTATATCTTATTCAAAGTAAGACCTTTAATGATTCAAGTGACTTGTTAATTTGAGGATATGTTCATGCATTGGAGACCACTTTTGGAGATTTTGACTTTGTTTGAATTGTGTGGTTGAGATGCAAAGACCATGTCATACTTATTGAGCTTAATTCTTTGATGCACAATACAAAAAAATCAATGTTAAATAACTAATTTGCTCAGGATTTGATGAATTTGTATCCTTTTTATGGTAGTCAGTTTTGTTTGGAAATGTTATAAACCATCACCTCACAATCTTTCTCTCCCTTTCATATTCATGTTTACATGCATTCTTATATCTATTTAGATTGGCAGTGGTGACTTTATTCCCTATAATCATGTTCTCTCCATGGGTCGCAATTGTTGATTTATTATGATTGAGGAGAAAAAAAAAGATGATGTTATAGTAATTGATTACCTAGAGAATTTGCTATTGTTCCTACCACTCAGCCTAAGGATGAAAGTCTTCTTTTGTTTACACCTCCTTCACCCATATGTTAGGCATGAGGCTGCACATATCATTGGGTATGTGGATCACTACCAATATTTTGGATAGTTGATATTGAACATGGTTTGATACAACATATTTTATAAATATTTCATCTTGGCATATGATGCGCAAGTTATGGTTGCACATATGTTACCGTACTTCATGATATTTTGTGCCTCCTCATGTTCTATTCATTATTTTGGAAAATCCACTCGCAATGTAGAAAGCTTTCGAACTCTAACGAGTGGAGTAGGTCCTCTTCCCTTCCATGTTGGCCTTTAAATCCCCATGAGCTCTGTTCTTTGGGGGGGGGGTTGCCTCTCTTATGAGGTTTAGGTAGAGTTTCTTCCATTGTCTCCCTTTCCTTCTTTAGTTTATCATCCATGTAAAATACGACAAGAATATTGTAGTCCATACCTATAGCAATTCCTTTTGTCTTCGACTTGTTTCTTGCTTGCCAGCTATGGAGACAATGTGGAATCAGGTGATCAACAACAACATTTGGGTTCTTGGTTATGGTGAGGAGGAGCATGAGTCCATGACCATGAGTGAGAACCATGGTTCATAATACCTTCCCTGTCTTATCTTGTACCTTTATTATCATTTTTCTTGTTGGGGTTTCTATTCTATGGATATTATTTCCCCTTTCTATGAGTTTCTTCTTAAAATATCCCTCTTAAAAATTTTAGAGTTCTACTTATTGCCTTGGCAATGCTTATGAAGATTGATTGTTGTTCTCATGGAATGGAAATATTTACAACTAATTATTGTCTACTTACAACAAAAGGATCAGCATCATTTGAATGACCTAATGATATTTGTTAATCTCTAATTTCTAGTGTTGGATGCATCAATTTTGAAGCAAAGGGTTTTTCCATGGAAAATGATCCAGTTCATGATTATGTTGTAGATCTTGAAAAATAATGTAATTTTATAAGAATTATTAAATTAAAAGTAGGTATATTAGCAATTCGATACATTTGTAATCATGTCAAGATTCTGTAGTTTATGTTGATCGGGTACTTCTATAATTGATTCTTCAGATCACTAATAAAAAGGATTAACTGCATTCTTATTAATATTGATGTTGTGGTATCGTTATATATATATATATATATAATAATATAGATAGATAGATAGATAATAGATAAGATAGATTATTACAAGGGATTATGAATAAGGAAATAATATATAACCAAGGGACTTGAAATATATATAAACAAGGGATTATGATCCTGGAAATTTTTTCAGTTTAGTAAAATATTCTTTTGCAACAATGCACTTGCAATTTTTATAAAAAGTGAAAAACCTTTCGAGGTTGAACTGAACCATCGTTTCTGATCTGGTGAAAATTAACTTCTATTCATGTGCACTCGAAATATGTGCAACTAACTCTTCTTGTTCGTGTGCGCTAGAAATATTACAACTAATTTTTGTGTGATAGTTGAGAAAAGTATCATGTTAATTTGAATGGCGTCATGATATTGCATTTTTTTCATCCCCAAGTTCCAGCGTTGAGTGTGAAATTTGAAGCAACAGCTCCAGGATTTGCTGCAGAGCTCCTTGAAAAAAATGTTGTGTAACTAACTCTACAAGAATTAGTAAGAACTGGAAAATAGGGATATTGAGGTTTCACTACATTGGTAACCATGCCCAGATTTGTAGTCAGGGTTTTGCACTGACAAATTATTTCTAATATTCTACGGACAAATGCTTATGAAGATTAACTGTATTTACAAGTAATTCTTTTATACTTACCGTGACAATGATTACACCATTATTTGAATCCCCTCATGATATGTTTTTTTTATTCCCAAGTTCAATTGTTGGATGTGTCAAATATGAAGCAAAAGGGCTTTCAATGGAAAATGATTTAGTTCAGGGTTATGTCGCAGAGACCCTAAAAAGAAAAAAACACTGCTTTAGAATTATCCCAAAAAAAAAAAAATAGAAATTGAAAATAGGGATATCGGCCAAAGAGAACATTGGTAGTTCATGTTCGTTGTGTACCTAATATAATTATTTCTTTCATATCACTAATAAAAAGGATCAGCGGAATTTTTATTAATCATGAAGCCTTGGGATTGGTTTTGCAATCTCACAAGAATTATTGAATTAATTTGAAGGTATTTTGTTGATTCACCACATTGTTAATGATAACAAGACTCTCTAGTTGATGTTGGTTGGGTAGCTAATATACTAATTCATCTAAATTAATTAAACTAGTTTAAGTTGTGTTCTTATTTAATCTAGATGGTTTCACAATCCTA
>APFE030042947.1:0-14410 GCA_000404065.3 Pinus taeda | reverse complement strand
TCACGGTAGTTAGTCCAATAGTTATAAATTTTGATCTGAGTATGGGAATGCCTACCTTAGCGATGATATAATCTTATACATGTATTTTGTGTTGAAAATTGCAGTTTCTGACCAGGCTCTCCACGAGATAATCCTTGAAATGATAAAGTACTTCACCCTTCCTAGATGATATAAAACCCTTATCTATTACAGGCTTCGCACTTTAGGGGGGTAATCTGTTACACTGAAATTTGTCACCATGACTATCTGCAGTTAATATGTCTCCATCAATAGTCATATTATCCTCCTTGTCAAGCCTGATACCTCTGCTCTTCATATCAAACTTCAAGAAAGAGAGAAAGTCATTAAAAATCATGTTTATCTCTGGGTACGCAGGTTCTCTCTACCTTGCCTGCGTGTACGCATCCCAAACTCATTGTACCTTTGTACTTGTACGCTCTGTAAGAAGCTAAAGGTTGGGTGCGTACCCCTGTAAAGGTCAAAAGGCGCGAGTTTCATCTTTAAAAAGTTACTTGTGGTCACTTCTAGAGCCTTCTAGAAGAGTTTTTGACGTTGATTGAGCGCCTCCAGATGGTTCATGCACCCCTATGATAGAGGAGCTTATCCCATCAAGAGAGGAGCTACCCCATCCAAAAGAGGGAGTATCCCATTGATGTTGGAACTGAATAACCTCTTCTAGAATACTATAAATATAGGCATTTGGCCAGAGGAGGGGAGGTTGAAAGCTGAACATTCTAAAGGGTAAATGCTGCTGTAATTAGGACTTCCATTGTTGACTTGTGAGGAGAGATCACTATCCTTCCTTTTTGCCATATTGGGAGTGGGTGAGCTTGTCAAAGTAGAGGAAATCTCTTGTTGGACCCTGGGAGGAGCTTGCACAACACCAAGGCTCAGGTTGTAATGGTTCCTTTTTTGTTCCTTAATACAAATAAGTCCATTCTTCTCAATGATTTGTTGTTAATGAATTATTTCATGTACTCCTTGGTCTATGTGATGAATATGCTTTGTTTTATGAAATATTTAGGTGTATGTAATCGTTTGCTTTGTTAGTGTATGCAGGTCTTAAGTGAAGGAGGAGCTCATCTGGATCAGCAAGGCTGGACTGCTACAACAAGCGTTGGACCTAAGGTAAGATCGGAAAACACTTGATCTCTCACAGAATAATGTGTGTTTAGAGAAGGATTGCTCTTGTTTGGTTTGTTTGTCACTAGAGAGTCTTAGACTCCTAGGGAGGTTAGCTTTGTCTGCAAAAATAACTCTTTCCGCATGACACCACCCTCACCTCCATGCAATACACCTACACCTCCACCTTCACCTCCACCTCCACCTCCACTATTCATTATGGCTAACACAACAAAGATGCCTATCTTTAAGGATCAAGGATGAGAGGATCCTGTTCAGTTTTGGTTTACCGCAGAAGCTGTGTGGAAAGTGCAACAAATTAATTATGATGATATAAAGAAAGCACAACTTGTCACAACACTAAAGGACAAAGTGTTGTCATAGTATATCAAGTAAAGTATGGTGAATCCACATACTTCACTCATTGCGATGAAGAACACAATAAGCACAAAGTTTAAGAAGTGCAAGTCATAGTCACAGTGTATTATAGAAATAAAAGAGATTAAGAAATTCGTTAATCAGACTGCCTGGGATGTAGATCAGAGGTTAAAATTTCTGATGGATCTCCAATGAATTGCACAAAGAGTGGTATATAGCTATGATATTGCCACACCTCAGGCTACCACTATCACAGGAGAAGATTGGAACACAAGTGGAAGCATTATAAACCGTGATGAAATTAGAAGCTTCTCTAGTACAAGACACTCACATAGGGGTCCAACAGATACAGTCTGAGTTGGAAAGCTTTCATAGGGAGTTGCAAGACCTGAACAAAGGAAAGGACATTCAATCTGAGATGCACTTAGAAGTATGGTGCCTAAAATGTAAGAAGGAAGGCCATTAAAAGGAATAATGTCTAGTCTACCCTAATTATTTGGCTAGCGGAGGCCCCAATACTTTTAAGAGAGAGCCTAGTCCAAGACCAAGTACCAGACCAAGCGTATGGTGTAATATTTGCTGAGTTTCAGGCAAGCACCTAACTGATCACTTCTGTTTGTTGAATAAATACTTGTAGTTGCCGCAACAATTATTTTGTAATTTTTTTTTATCATTAGGAGATGATGAGAGCCATTGTCATAGCTATGACTTCATGATAAATCAAACCGCAACATATAGAATGAAATTTGAAGGTCGGGCACATGAAGAGAATGGTTCACCTATGGTTCACATAGGATCTCAAGGTCCAGGAGGTGGTCACAGAGGAGGCATTGGTCGAGAATGGGGTCAGATCATATACTATAATTGTGGCAAAGTTGGACATTATGCATGAGATTTTTAGAATCCCACTCATCATTCATGTCAGTATTGTAGAAAGTTTGACCATGTGATAGAGGATTACCATGTTTTAATGGCTAAGATGTAGGAGAAGAAGAATCAGCAACCTACACAAAATATACAAATGATGTGATCCAAACAATGTGAGGATGATCCAAGCATTAATATAGTGACATGAAGTGGTGCACTATCGGAGAAGATAAGGCAGAAGGTAAAAAGCAAGAGGCAGATACATGGGTTAGGAAGGCAGGAGAAAATAATATTGGGTTTGATCTTTAGAAGGAAAAGGAAACTTTCTTGGAGGTGAAGAAGAGTTTCATGGACATAGGAGCTTCGACATCAAAGACGCAGATGCAACTAGTACTAAAGAAGAAAACTCCTGGAGTAGTTACTATGATGGAGAACCCTGATTCGACTACTCTTAAGTCCTTTTGGCAAAACTGTATGAAGTTTTTAGGGGACAAAATAGCAGTGGAAGGGTTGAAAGAGTTGATCGACAATTGTGCTAGTAAAGAGAAGGCACAACCTAAATAACTTGCAGTAAATAAAGTCAATAAGAATAAGAAAAGGACTAGACGGGAAATGCAATAATTGCGCATTTTGGAGAATTTGAAATGGATCAAGTAATTATGGACTTAGGATCTTATGAAAATGTGTTGTTGAAGTAGAATTGTGAGTGGATGGGTCAACCAAAGCTGCAATGGTCACCAATTCAACTGTGCATGTCCAATCAACAGAACATTGTCTTGATGGGATGGTTGCAAAGTGTTATAGTGGATATTGAAGAAACAAGAGTAAGGGCGGACTTCGAGGTCATTGAGATTGCAGATGACAATAATTCATATCCATATTTGCTTAGAATTGACTTGGCTTTTCATACGGACACCATAATCAATCTAAAATTCAAGAGTATTGTATTCAAAAAGAACAATACCAGTGTCATTGTTCCTCTAGATCCTTCTAAAGGAGCGCGATATACATAATCCACCCGCAATGAATATGGTGATGACAGTATTGACCACATATATAAATTAATTGCACATGACAAGGATTGGATCAACCCCATCACAGATAGACAGATAAGTTGGGAGAAGGATAGTTCATGTTATTTAGACTCGGACAAAGAACTGGAGAATTGGTAGAACTGAATGCACAAAGTTTCTACTCTGCACTATAATAGAATGAAGAAATCTCTTCCTTTAATATCAACTGAGGTACGTAACTTACCATACTATGATGGTATAGGTTATGTCATTATATTTCTAGAAAAATTTGAAAGGGATGTACCAGAAGAACAACGATTTCGGGCCTTGGATCTGGCTCTGAGGGCTACCCCTACGTGTTGGTGGTGTATACATAAGGATAATATAGGAGATTGGAGGGAGTAATGATGATTGATGAGGCTCAGGTTTGGTCCTGCAAACACAAGAATTAGAGAGAAGTACAATGGAAAAGTTGATCCTTGAAATCATTTGTCTCGTTGGACTAACGCATGGGGTCAAGAACTTCAACCAGAATGGGTACATGTATTTGTTGACACTTTGGATGTTATACCAATGAATTTGTATCTTGAAATGGAGTTGTGCCATGGTACCTCCGATTGGAACAATATGAAAGAAAATTTTATTTCCACCTTTAGATTTTATAGTAGTTAACGTTACATTAACTAAATGGGGACCTTTTAAATTTTTTCATTCAAAAACAAAACTTAGCATTTAGTCATTTCTTTTATTTTTTGAATAAAGCAAACATAATAGTCAAAACCTTTTTGGGAACTACTAAAGACTTACCTTTTCATATATAGCACATCTAAAAACCCACGAAAGGAACTTTCTAAAAAACCTCCAAAAATCAAGCAAAACATTTAAAATAAGGGCTCCATGCTCTAAATTATCATAAAATATAACGAAAACAAAAGTCCTTAAACTTTTTAGGCTTAAATCTCACATCACATGACACGACCCATAAAGAGTTCTCTCTCAAATTTGATATAGCAAGGTTTGCGAGTTGCAAAATCTCGATGGCACTTTGGCTTTTATCGCATCGCATTTCAAATATTCAAGAAAACACTTTGCACTTACCATAAGCCAATATTGCGATATGCAATTCACGCCCAGACCCACATTGTAGAGTATTAAAAGAAAATATTGTGAGTCCGTCAAGTATAATTCCTAGGATGAGCCTAGTAATTAACCATGCATGAAACAACTAATGGATAGATTGTATATCACATCTTGCAAACACACAGAAGGAGGTAAGAATGCTAAAAGGCACACCCTACAATATTGCGATTTGCAATATTGCTTCGCAAATCACACAATTGCTATCATCACAGTATAATGGCTCACCACCCTAGAAACTTTCATCCCATTTTTAGATGCAAACACTTATGAGCAATCAAGCTAAGGGGTAACGAATCATTAGTGGGAATTAGTGGGAAATAACTGAATTTATGTGTGACAACCCATTTACCTTCATACGATATCTTGGTGCGTGCATTCAAATAATGCTTCTTTTACCACCTTTACAAGATATCTACATTATTTCATTTTTACATTCATCTTTGAGAGTCTAATAGTTTTTGTTCTTCATTTAAGGAAAAACCCACAGAGCAGAGCATTGAGAATAATGGGGAAAAATGGCAAGGTTGTATCCTTTGAGAAGACAAAGATGACTCCCTTGTTCATAGACACCACATGCAAAAAAGAGGGAGGAACCTCTACATGGGAGACTATGTAAAACATACTAGAGGAGGAACAACTGAGGATTATGGAAACAAATCTTATAGTTGACGACTGAGATTCCTCAAATGCTTCCACGCTAGAGACGGCTTGCTCGTTTTTGCACCGCATAACTGCTCGGCCAAAGATAATCCCTTATACCGATATGGTAAAATGGGTTATCGATGAAGAAGATATTTTAGAAAGACAATTTAGGATGAGATGCCAAGGGGTCATTGGATCTTTTACCCGACACGATTTATGGCTTATGTACAACCTACCAGAGCCACTGGTCATCTACAATAGGCAATTCATAGAAAAGTTTGTTAAAGAGAACAAAAACCCAACATATTGCACCCATTCTTGGTCGAATAATGAAGAGAAGATCAAGAAAGACAAAAATGGTATGTACACTATTGCATCTATTTATCCCCCTTATAGTTTTTCTACGGCTATGTTATGTCGACTGTTTGGTAGACCTGATAGTACCAAATTCTCACCGGATTGGTTGCCGTTAATAGAAGTAGTCGTTAATGCAACAATCATGAATTCATCCCAAATCTTGTCAGATAATTTAGCGAAAGAAATTATCGAGTATAGAAGGAAAAGAAGCATTGCTTCAAGGGTTTACCCTCCATTGTTTATGAGCGCCTATGTTATGGATGCTATTTGTTTTAGTTCAAAGTTCGCCATCATGGGATGGAAATGGACTGTTCAGAATCCACTTCCCATTCACGTGTACCATAATTTCATGTGGGAATCCAATTTTCAACCACAGTTTTTCAAGATTTTCCATGGAGCTATGCTCCCTATTTACAAGTGGTTGAATAATCAAGGCACACGTGGAAAATAATTTTCCCAAGACGCTGAAGTTCACATCCTCCTAGTAGCCAAATGGTTCGAGGAGGAGACATTTACATATATCAGAGTTTTTGTTAGCATCACCTCCCCCCACATCCTCCCATACTATGTTCAAGATAAATTGATGGCTATGGAGATAGCCTACCAAACAGCTAGTGAGGGAGGAATGAGCCATACATTGAAAGAGTCAAAGAAGGCCATTTGGCCTGCATTCCCTATACAGTGTGAAGCATTTGCACTACATTACCTGGGGCATGTGTTCAAAGAAGCAGAGAACATGTTATCTCTGCAATTACCCAAATTCCCTGGATGACAATATGACCCATTTAGAATAGTCAAGAATTTCACCACCATGGTGAACATAAAAGTATTCACCAAAGAGGAGGATGCTTTTGATGATATATTTTTGTAGAAAAATACCTTTTAAAAGGTGAAATATATGGCCCAACTACTTTTTGACCATGAATATCTAGAAAAGTTTTACAGTTACAGAGAAAGAAGGCTCGCAATGGTCCCATTCGACCAATTGTTAATTGAACCAATAAGGGAGCCTACTCCCAAAGTGACTATAGAAGGTGACTCCAAAGAAAACTCCAAATATGATTCTGGAGCAGAGTCTCAAGAAAAAACTATTGGGCAATTACGACATTCATCACAGAACAGTAAAACCAAGATCGTCAAGGATACAATCTAATCTATGCAGAAGATAGCTAAACAAGGTTCATCTAGCAAGCAAGTTGAAATTCCTAGTACCTCCGTACAACCAATAAAACCCACGATAATTGATTTAGAGGAAGAGTGGGATAATTTTAATAAAAGTATTAATATAGAGGAATAGGTTCGAGAGCTACAAATGCTACAACACAAGACAGCTCTTGAAATTACAATGGAAGAAACTGCAAATGAACAAGTAGAGCATACCCCTGTTACCCCCACCTCCGAGATAATTTTGAAGATTGAAGAAATACCACGTTTGGATGTATTCTATAGCCCACAACAACGTTGTGGTGAAAAGGAAAAGAAAGAAAATAAAATTGGACTCTATAACGGTTACTAATCCTGAAAATGAATTAATGGATGTTCTATGGAAGGACTCTTCTGTTGATCCATCCGCCAACTTAACTAGACTCTCACATTCTGTAGGCTCTTATGCGAAAAAAACCATAGAAAAAGCAACGAGAATCTAAAATTTTCTTGGAGAACAAGGAAATAAAATAATGTCACTCAAGCAACAGTTACAGGAAGTCAAATTCCACTAGCAGGTAGAGATATAGTTGGCCAAGCTTCAACAAGAATTTGAAAAGATGCAAATAGAACATCAAATCATCTTAGCCGAGAAGGAAGCATAGGTGCAGGCGATAACTGATCTTCATAAAGACAATACAAAAATCAATCATTTTATCACCGAAGCACTCAAACTTAATCCCCAGTTGACACATCAGAAAGAATTATACTAGAAGTCTTATTGCAAAACAAGTGATAAAATGACAAGTCAAGTCGTAGAAATGTGACTTGAATATGATGAGATCTTTAAAAAGGTCTCTAAACACATTACCTAGAAAAATATAAAGGAGGGAAGAAAAACTAGCCTACCCGAACTAGAAGAATCACATAAGGAAATTTTGTTTGCAAGCTAGGATTCTCGACTAAAAGAAGCAGAAAAGGCAACAGTGGACACGGCGGCAGCAATAAACATTATCATAGAAAATATAAATGATAATTTGCATGGTACCAATCTAGTAGCAGAGTCCATTCTAGGGTTCCTTCTAGATGCAAAATAGCTCTAACAACAATGGAAATAGGCAGCGAAAGACAAAGTGGAAGTGATAAGGCAAATGACCAGGGTAGACTGGGAGGCATATTGGCAACATTTTTTCAAGCCTCATAGCCAATGGATGACCCTGCGATGCCTAACCATCTCTGCCAATAAAATGGCATCAACACTCATCGATTTTGTATTCGATGGACATTTGAAAGCTGAAGTCGACCGGCCTACACAACTGCAGACTATGGTGGATATATTTGATTTGAAGGATTGAATGCAGCATAGTTAGTCACCCTATTTACTTTAATTTTGATTTTTTTTTTTGCATAAATTGAGGGACGTCGTTTAAACCTCCTCAACTATTTTTGTAATAATCTATTTTTAGCCTTATAGTTTTAGTATTTAAACCCATCTCATACATTTAAAGAGGGGTCCAGAATTTTATCAGAAACTCTCTTCAAAACACGCTCTTCTGTCCCTTTGAGGAAGTTCTAGCGAAATATATGGAATGAGATTTACTTTTATCTAATTTAGCATCTTCTACTGAAATTGCACTTTTGTAGTCTTAGATGATGTTGAATGGATTGAAGATAGATCAATATTGTTGAAACACGTGAGTAGGATGTATTATAAATGGTACTTTTATCTTGTAATACTTTTTACTTATGTATTAAGCAATCTTTTCCTTTCGAATTATTTATGTATAAAAGTCTGAATTTCAGTTATCGTTATTGCACTTTTGTATGATGATGATCATTATTTTATGTTGAATATATGAATAACTCTTTATGTGATATATTTTTCACAATCGTTTCGGATAACTTTTTATACAAAGTGATTATTGTTAAAACGGATTCACTTCTAATCGTAAATGAATGGCCTTTATTACCAATTACTATTAGAAATTATTGTAGATCACATACATCAAGTTTATCCGAGGTATATTATGATTAAATAACTTTTTTAGAAATTAGAAGTTAAATGCATTTGTGACAAATTAGTTTAGACTAGATTACCGTTAGCTTAAAGAGTTATTCCAAACACATCACACATCACCCCATTTAGCACAAGCATTAAATAGATTGGGAAACTGGTCCCATTATCCCCAGTCGAAGCCACTATTCCAAATAGAAAAGGAGCTTCTTTAATGTCCGGACTTAGTGATATTATACAACCTGTTGTTGAAAACCCAATCTATCTAGAGATTTCTTCTCTTACCTTGGCCCCTGAAATTCAATATTTGATTCACAAATTATAGGGGATTTCACTATCACAAGAAGGATTTGAGATATCTCAGGATAATGTTGCTTCTAAGATCACTCCATCTCAGCTGTTAACTAGAGCAGAAAGTGAAAAGTTCGGAATAAATTTGTTCTAATTTTCTCTTCCAAGCCGAAAGAAAGCTAAGAAGACACCATCTCAATCTCACAATGAGGTTTTATCATCATCTTCATCCATCTCATCTATACCCTCACAAGATCAATCATCCATCTCACCACTCCAGATCGTGATTCAAACAGGTACAGGAGCTATATCTTCCTCTACCCAATCACCTTTAAACCCTACTCCAACACCTTCCCCTACCCACATACCAGCAATGGCACAAAATCCTCCAAGGCCATGGACAAACCTAGGGGCTGTTAGGATGGCTACTCTACATCAATTACCAACGCATCCAAAAAAATGCCTGGCCAAATTCAATCCTGATAATGGCCTATTGGATGAGGAAAATATAAATAATTTTATGTTTTCCATTAACCTGAATCAAGTGGAGGAAGAAGACGCAATTGTAAGACTACTCTCATATACTTTGGAGGAAGTAGTAGGATCATGGTGCTTTTTGTCACACAGAATGAGTTATATTTGCGGACAAATCCAACCTTCCTAGGAGTCTAAGACTCTCTAATGACAAACAAACCAAACAAGAGCTATCCTTCTCTAGATACACATCATTCTATGAGAATTCAAATGTTTTCGATCTTACCTTAGGTCCCACGCTTGTTGTAGCAGTCCAGCCTTGCTGATCCAGATGAGCTCCTCCTTCACTTTCAGACCTGCATACACTAACAAAGCAAATGATTACATAACATCTGAATATTCATCATAAAACAAAGCATATTCATCACATAGACCAAGGAGTACATGAAATAATTCATTAACAACAAATCATTGAGAAGAATGGACTTATTTGTATTAAGGAAACAAAAAAGGAACCATTACAACCTGAGCCTTGGTGTTGTGCAAGCTCCTCCCAGGGTCCAACCAGAGATTTCCTCTACTTTGACAAGCTCACCCACTCCCAATATGGCAACAAGGAAGGATAGTGATCTCTCCTCACAAGTCAACAATGGAAGTCCTAATTCCAGCAGCATTTACCCTTTAGAATGTTCAGCTTTCAACCTCCTCCCTCCCATGGCCCAATGCCTGTATTTATAGTATTCTAGAGGAGGTTATTCAGTTCCAACATCAATGGGATACTCCCTCTTTTGGATGGGGTAGCTCCTCTCTTGATGGGATAAGCTCCTCTATCATAGGGGTGCATGAACCATCTGGAGGCGCTCAATACACGTCAAAACTCTTCTAGAAGGCTCTAGAAGTACCAAAAGTAACTTTTTAAAGATGAAACTCGCGCCTTTTGACCTTTACAGGGGTACGCACCCAACCTTTAGCTTACAGAGCGTACAAGTACGCAGGTACATTGTATTTGGAGTGCGTACACGCAGGCAAGGTAGAGAGAACCTGCGTACCCAGAGATAAACATGTTTTTAAGTGACTTTCTCTCTTTTTGAAGTTTTTGACATGAAGAGCAGAGGTATGGGGCTTGACAAAGAGGACAATATGGCTATTATTGATGGGGCCATATAACTGCAGATAGTCAAGGTGACAAAATTCAGTGTAACACCTGAAATTATCTTGAGGTTGTGGAATGGTCTATATGAATTGTGTGGAGAGATAGATAACCTCTGTTAATTATTTGAAGGGTTTTATAGAAAAAGCGAGGCCATTAAGCCTTGGTTTATAAATTGTAAGCTTAGAAGGAATAACATGGGAAACTTGCATGCACCATTGCGTGTTTAAGGACCATGTGTTGGAGACCTGGGGCAACGACCCTCATACATATTTAATAGTTGTTAAGCGCGGGGTTGTGATACATCAAGTCTGTTGGGGACTTCGGTGAAATGGTTTAAACCCTCTCTAGAACTATGATCGGGCATGGTGATCAAGTGCTTAACCAAGAAGAAATTTGAACTATCGATAATTACGGTGTGTTTCCCTACCTGTGGACGACCCCATGACCCTTACCCTGGAGCATTCAAGGGAAGGTCGCAAGGAAACTTCCGGAGATTAAGTTAATGGGGAAGCGGGGCAAGGTGGGCCCATGCGAAGGGCGAACTTCCCTTTTGATCCGAACCATTCGTGCGAGCAACGATTTCTCACCATCGGGTGGACCCTAAAGGCTTGGTACCTTGGAAGGTTTCGGTGGGAGGCTCAGCAAGCCCGTTGGGCACAAAAGGTGAGGGCAACGTGGCATGATGGGCACCTTCGTTAGTGCATGTGTTAATAAGGTGGGAAAATGCTCCATATTGCATATAACATGAAACCCATGATGGAAGGAGTTCATAGATTGTGGGGAACCCAATCTACATGGAAGGCATGATGCAGGATGACCTCATCCTTGGACCCTGTTCCTTGGAGATGGGGGATATAGTACACGGTAGGATGCCCAATATTTAAACCCCAGGGTGACCTGACATGTAGGCCTGTTTAAGTGGGTACAAGTGTCGCACGGTGTGAATGTGTTCGATTACAGGGTGGCAGAGACTAAGTCCCATAGGGAGATGTGCATTTCCACATAGGCCGGAGGAAACGTCCCTGACAATTTCTATGAGGAGTAGTATAGGAACTTGCTGGGGTTTTATGCAGCAGGTGACGTGGTCAGGGAGGGACCTGTAACCACCTAAACTGCTTTGTCCATGTACGGGTATCCATTTGTTGAATGGGCATGATGTATGAGTTGGTTGACAGTTGCCACTTGGCATGCGAGTTGACAACCACGTGGATTCCACATGGGGACACTGTGGGCATCACGTGGAAGGTTTGATGACATGCCATTATTTAATTGACTGAGATTTCAATTGGCCATATCTTTTGATCCAGGAGCTAGATTGGAACAAAATTTATATCACTGAAATGGTATCGATGAGACAAACACAATGAAATCATTCGTATTGAGTTTTGGAAGAGTAAAAGAAAGCGAAAAATTTAGACCCCATTTCATAACATGACAATGGGAGTCAAATTATCATAATAACTACCTCATTCTATCCTTAGTTGAGGTTGGGGATAATAAGGGGTGTGTTATAGCCTCCCTATTTCACATTCGATATACTTTGTCCATCGTTGATTTAGACATTTGGCCATGAACCATACCTTTTCAGGTAAGATGCATTCTATTGGAGTACAAACCCCCCTGTCCTCGCTGACATATATAAATATACCCCTAACGCCCTACTCACCCTGCTTATGTATACAAATTTGCACCTAGTCAACCATCGATTTATGTCGTAAAACTTTCGTTGTCGATCCTTGTCGTTAGAGCATTAGCATAAAATGTAGTGTCCACTACAAATCAACCATGATAGCTAGTGTAAGAGTCTCTACAACAACCAATCACATAATTCCTTTTTTCCTATATTAAAATTATTTTCCAATGCCAAAAAAATACCGAAATTAGATTTCCATCCAAAAAGGGAATTATGTCAGATGAATGCTAGCTTAACCAACAGAAAATTATAAATATATTTTTTAATTTATGAAAAATGGAAATAATCAACATTTTTAGAAAACTTTGATTAAAATTACAAAAACTTCACAAACTAATACATAGTCAAGGGTCTTTGACCGCAAGGTAAAAGCTATGGTCCCTTATAGAGGCAGGGACTAACAATAAAATAAACACCTCTTCAAAAACATATATTTATTTGATAAGAATCCAAAGGCCAATACTATTTTTTTGTTTTTGTTTGAGATCATATTATATTCACCAATGTGCTATACATTTTATAAATAAAAGAATTAAAAAATGTTTTATATATATATATATATTATATATATATATATATAATATATTTTAGATGATATTAGATATTATATATATATTATATTCTCATGGCAACCTTTTATACGCCATTCATCATTAATATAAAGATAACAACTCTATAAAAAATATAACAAAGACAATTTATATAGTAATACAAATTTATCTTTTAAAATAACTTTATTGGTTCGAGGAGACAAGAGCGGGAGGGGTTATCTTTTGCCCTAATGAAGAAAGGGAGATTCAATTTGTCTGGGGTTTAGGGATTTCTACAAATGACTAGGCAAAAAATTTAGCTTTGTGGCAAGGCATGGATCTGACTTACTCCAAGGGAATTTGTAAATTGATGGTCATTGGTGATTCAATGATTGTGATTTAGCAGGTGAAAAAAGTAAAACAGACTACTAAGCAGATCTTAGCTCCTATTCTGCATCTAATTAAGCTAATATTGGATAAATTTGAATTGATTGAACTCTTCCATGTCAAGAGAAACCTCAACACATTGACATACTCTTTGGCCAACCAAGGAGCTCTATTAGAACAGGGTGTGCTAAATATTGATGAAGGTGATTTGTTTAAAAAAGAAATTCCGCAAGAAATAAATTTGGGATTTTTTTGCCTTAGACATTCTTTGGAATTAAATTTGGGATAAGGTGATGAGTCTCACAAATCTCCTAGTTAGATATTATCTCAAAATAATATTAATTGTTATAATTCCCTTAGAACTATGGTGGTCATTATTTGACATGGAGGGATGAGTCCGTGTGGCCACCTAGGCAGTGTTCGTCACCCTTCGTTGGTTAAAGGACAGATGGAGAGGCGAATTAGTGATTAATAATTTTGTTAGAATGTGGGAGTCCTTTGTTCTTGCATTCGATATGCATATTGCATGTGTGAGAACCTTGCCCTTATTGGATTTTGCTTAAGACTACAATATGTCCATTATGGCTTCTAATTTCCTTGATTGTTCGGTGCCTTTGGATTGAGGCGACATTAATGGTAGAGATAAAGGTTTCAAATCAAGGAGAGTTAGCTTAATGGTATATATAGAATGTTGGAGCGACTTTGAAAGCATAAAGTTCATGGTTAGAGCCATAATTTGCTAAGTTTGTTAGTAGGTTTGGTGCACGTTCAAGTTCATGGAGCGTGATTCTGGAGTTGAAGAGGAAGAGACCAACATTTCTTTAGTAAAAATGGTGGATGCTATGGAATTCCTCGTCGCTTTGGTCTCAAAACATGCTGAGATGATTCTGTCTGAATCACAAACCCATTTTTAGCTTTTAAACTAGAGAATGGGAATATTTGAGATCAAGCTTGACATATTGCAACTTGCGATTGAAATGTTGAGTTTTTGTGTGGATAATTTGGTTCAAGCAGAGGACGTCAATGCTAACGAGGCTCGTAATGGTGTAGTTGAGGATATCTTACCACAACGATACGAGAATTTAGTGCAGCATGAGGATAATGGTTTTGGCTTCGTCATTGGCTAGGACTCCCCTCATTCTTAGCTCGAGCCAGAAGCAAATGAAGTCTAGATCACTTCTTGCAATGAAGGATATGTAGTGATTT
>APFE030042929.1:28401-92488 GCA_000404065.3 Pinus taeda | reverse complement strand
GATGATCACAAGTGTCACTAGTTGTGAAAAAGAAAAGAAAGAAATTGTCCCGGGCACACCTAAGAAACCTGCATAACGCACTGATCAGTCATGGAAAAGTGCATAAATATAAATAAGCAGAATTCAAAATTTATATACAGCTATTGTACATGATCAAAACACAGCAATCAAAGGCATTCTGTACAACTATTATACATAAAATGAGAAAAAGGAAATGTAGGAAATTAAAGAATACTATACAGGCCTTCAATAAACAGGGGCACTCTGCCTACTCCAGCCGGCTCAATGATCAGTTACACGCTCAAATGGAAAACAGTCTTCTCATATATTATGTATCAAAATAGAAAGTACAGTGGGGAGTTCAAAATTACATATCAGCGGCTAACTATCCAGCGTTCAAAGACGCTTTATTTATAATAGAGGAAAGCAAACTAACTTAACGAAAACTAAGCTATTCAAGCAGTTGTGTAAAAACACGTAATCTTGTTGCGTCCTCGGATTTATTCAACGGTCGTTGTGGGCATTCAATCTGCTGTTGGATTCATGTTTCCCACTGTCTTCGTGGCTGAGGAAGATGCCACCTGTTCTTCACGTGCTCTAAAACAGAACACGCAGAGCCGTGCCACTGCCAATGACTTCTGTTGACCGTAGTTGCCTCCTCATTGACCACGGGTTTTTATGACCGGTTTGGGTGAGCTGGAAGGACACACACCATGTCCTTGGTTCCACGAACTTGCCCTTGTGGCTCTTCTTCCCGGAGGACACCTGGAACATATCATTTAATAAAACAACTGCGGAATCCGGGGTTGGCTACGGAAACCGGGATCAGCTGCGGAAACCTTGTGTGAGCTAAACCTTGTGTGAGTTGCGGAAACACAGCACTTTGAACCAAAATTCTAAACCAACAACACAGTCATTAGCATAATTAGCAAACCATGTAAAAATTCCTAAAATACAATGATTTGAGCAATTTGATGGAGGGAATGAGTGGCAAAAGAAGGAAATGAATAGGAAAAGGAGGCTGAGAGGATGTGTAAAGAAGTGCAGGTTTGAGGCTCAACAGATAGATAGGAGGTAAAACACACAGAGAGGACCTGTGCACTGTAGCAGCCCATGGGCCACATACATTACTTCTTTGTATCTGCAGCCATATTTCTAGACAAAGAAAGAGAGCGAAGCGACCTCACCTTCCAGCTGGGATTTCTCCCGAAAGGGTTTCCTAGAGAGAATATCTTGTGTATTATGTGTGTGTGAGCTCATTTTGTCATTCTCTACTTTTATGCTTGATTTAATTTTACATGCATGGACTAATTACAGTTAATTTTACAGATCTAGAAATTAAATAAAATTGTAATAGTGTAGAATCTCAGATTTTTAATATAATATTATTAAATCTGTTGTGATGAACTACCCAGTGGAATATCCACAAAAGTTTACAGATCACCTAGCTATAAAGTGCATTGGATTACTGTTGTTTCAATTAAATTTAATCCTTAAATCTTGAAAACTGTAAAGTCTCCATTTAAAGTCTGGCACTTTTGGAGACACTCGCAGACATCCTAGGAATTTCAACTAAACAAAGTGATATTTCTAGTTAAGATGTTGATTTGTTTTAGTTCTTTTTTTATAAATTATTATCTGAATTAAATTGTTTAGCCTCCCGTTTTTCAATATTGTTTAGTTTCATTAGGTCCCTAACTACCAAGATCTAAACAATATTTATATTTTTCTTCAAGACAAGAACTCTAGATCTGATAATGCAAGTGCATCCACAAAAATGTTAACGTGCATAGATATATGAATCACATCATAAGATATATACGAAAGCCTTTTTGACAGTTTGACTTAAATGGGATCCTGTTCATAACGTAATTTTCTCCTCCATTACCTTCTTCTTGTAGTTAGTTTATTTTTAAGTTGCATGACAGATGATTCAATGCTGCACCGTTTTCATTCCTTTTGATATCATTATCATGTCTGCCTCTACTCACATATTTGCATGTTTTTAGTATTGAATTTTCCCAAAAGATCATTTGGGTTTCTACATTCTTGTGATCTGAGCAGACCTATCTATTTATTGTTGACTGTAGTGCTTCATAAACTTTTGCATTTCTTGTTTTCCCCCGGTTTCCACCTTCTTTTGGTACTATGAGCAGACCCCTCTACTTTTTGTTGACTGTAATGCTTCATAAACTTCTGCATTGCTTGTTTTCTTTGGCGCTAGCATTGAATTCTCATTTGGGTTCTTTGGCAACTTAGAGACCTAATGTCAATAATGTTGTTATTCCTATATATAATGCTCTTCAAACATGAAGTAAGCTCAAGGAGGAATTTCAACTATAAAAAGTGACACCTGGTTCCTTTTTTGGTTAATATGTTGATCTAGTAGTTACTGTTGTTTGAATTAATTTGTTTAGCCTCATGTTTGTCATTATTATTATTCATAATGACCACATACATCCTAGGTTTGGATTTGGATGACATGATAATTTTCCAAGTTGTTTGGCTATTGAGGTAGCCTTAGCTGTGTTCTTGGACCTAGTTATAAAGTGCAGTGTACTATTGTTTCAATTAAATTTAATCCTTAAATCTTGAAAACTGTAAAGTCTCCATTTAAAGTCTGACACTTTTGGAGACACTCATAGACATCCTAGGAATTTCAACTAAACGAAGTGGTCTTTCTGGTTAAGATGTTGATATAGTTTAGTTCTTTTCTATAAACTGTTATTTGAATTAAATTGTTTAGCCTCATGTTTGTCAATATTGTTTAGTTTCAATAGGTCTCTAAGTACCAAGATCTGAACAATATTTATATTTTTTTCTTCGAGACAAGAACTCTAGATCCGACAATGCAAGTGCATCCACAAAAATGTTAACCTGCATAGATATATGAATTACATCATAAGATATATATGAAATCCTTTTTGACACTTTGATTCAAATGGGATCGTGTTCATAACTTATTTTTCTTGTCCATTACCTTCTTCTTGCAGTTAGTTTATTTTTAAGTTGCATGATAGATGATTCAATGATGCACTGTTTTCATTCCTTTTGATAACATTATCATGTCTGCCTCTACTCACATATTTGCATGCTTTTAATATTGAATTTTTCCAAAAGATCGTTTGGGTTTATACATTCTTGTCATTTGAGCATAACCATCTATTTATTGTTGAATGTCATGCTTCATAAACTTCTGCATTTCTTGTTTTCCCTAGGTTTCCACCTTTTTTCGGTACTATTAGCAGACCCCTCTACTTATTGTTGACTGTAATGCTTCATAAAATTCTGCACTGCTTGTTTTCTTTGGCGCTATCATTGAATTCTCATTTGGGTTCTTTGGCAACTTAGAGACCTAATAACAACACTGTTGTTATTCCTATAGATAAAACTCTTCAGACATGAAGGAAGCTCTAGGAGGAATTTCAGCTATAAAAAGTGACACCTGGTTCCTTTTTTGGTTAAGATGTTGATTTGGTAGTTACTATTGTTTGAATTAATTTGTTTAGCCTCATATTTGTCATTATTGTTATTCATAGTGAGCACATACAGCCTAGGTTTGGATTGATAAGACATGGTAATTTTGCAAGTTGTTTGGCTTCTTAGGGTAGCCTTAACTGTGTTCTTGGACCTAGTTATAAAGTGCATTGGCTTACTGTTGTTTCAATTTAATTTAATCCTTAAATCTTGAAAATTGTAAAGTTTAGCACTTTTGGAGACACTTACAGAAATCCTAGGAATTTCAACTAAACAAAGCGATCTTTCTTGTTAAGATGTTGATCTGTTTTAGTTCTTTTTTATAAATTGTTATTTGAATTAAATTGTTTAGCCTCATGTTTGTCAATATTGTTTATTTTCATTAGGTCTCTAAGTGCCAAGATCTGAACAATATTTATATTTTTTCTTCGAGACAAGAACTTTAGATCGGACAATGCAAGAGCATCCACAAAAATGCCAACCTGCATAGATATATGAATTACATCATAAGAAATATAAGAAAGCCTTTTTGACACTTTGATTCTAATGGGATCCTGTTCATAACTTATTTTTATCCTCCATAACCTTCTTCTCGCAGTTAGTTTATTTTTAGGTTGCATGAAAAATGATTCAACGTTGCACCATTTTCATTCTTTTTGATATCATTATCATGTCTACCTCTACTCACATATTTGCATGCTTTTAGTATGAATTTGCCAAAAAGATTGTTTGGGTTTCTACATTCTTGTCATATGAGCAGACCCATCTATTTATTTTTGACTATAATGCTTCATAAACTTTTGCATTGCTTGTTTTCCCTGGGTTTCCACCTTCTTTTGGTACTATGAACATACCCCTCTACTTATTGTTGACTGTGATTCTTCATAAACTTTTGCATTGCTTGTTTTCTTTGGCGCTATCCTTGAAGTCTCATTTGGGTTCTTTAGCAAATTAGAGACCTAATGTCAATATTGTTGTTATTCCTATAGATAACACTCTTCGGAAATGAAAGAAGCTCTAGAAGGAATTTCAACTATAAAAAGTGACACCCGTTCCTTTTCTGGTTAAGATGTTGATTTGGATTATCTATCACACATTGATTTTTGGACTTATTTTTGCTCAAGAAAAAGTTTAATGAAATATTTATTTTCAATAAAAGAAGAAATGAATTCCTGTGGTTTGAGAATTAGAATATGTAGTTGTCAGTTCATTTTAAAGTTTATCTCCACCAGTTTTGTTCTTTTTCATCTATAGCTAGCCATACTAGCCAATACTCTGCATTATGGTTGTGTCATATTTTCCAATCAACTTGAAAATGATTGAGAATATAGAAAAATAGATAAAATATATATTTCATGAAAATAAAGTTGTAAGAAAACTAAAATAAAATATGTGAGAAATGAAAATAAAACTGTAATAAAAATGTGTTGTAATTGAAATAACGAACCTGAATATATTGTCAAATTTTGTGTGATGGTTTGTCTCTAGTGCTGGCTATAAGAAAAATGTGTTGTAATCGAAATAACTAACCTGAATATATTGTCAAATGTTGTGTGATGGGTTGTCTCCATGGTTGGTGAACAATTTGAACGTTAAACTCTTAAAATTGCAACTTCAACAGTGGTTGAACTTCTTTTATAGTTTTTTGCACTTGAATTTAATTGGTGGCAAGGATGGACATGGATTGCAATGGCTTCATTTTGAATGTGTGATATGGATTGATTTGGATGTGATCCAATGGTCGAGAATTTGTTTTTTGCTGATCCACGTGCTTTGATATGTTTTAATGGGAAATAGAATGGGTTGGGTGTCATTTATTGAATATAGTGGGTTTAAATGTTGAACAACACAACAATTATGGCTGACATACATTCACTTTTATAATGTGCGGGTATGGATATGCATTTGGGATACATAACTTTAGTTCTAATGAGTGGGGGTTGAAGTGATTGCTACTGTGTACTCCTGGAATAGACCATTTTGGAAGGATTTATGGTTTTATCTGTTTTCTAGTTGGGTCAATATGATTTGTACTCTTAAGTATTAAGATACTATTTATGGACAATGGTGGCCCTAATCAATGTTTTGGGAAAATTTGGACATAAATTAAAAGATATTTGCACTTAATGTTATTTATTTTTGTTTAAATATTGGTTGCACATTTCTCAGTTTCATGAGGCACAATACTTGCTAAGGTTTTGCAAATGGGGTAGCAAGCTAAGTGGGCTTGAATGTGGGGAAAAACTACACAGTTAAGCGCGCTTGAGCCAGAGGAGATCTGGGATGGGTGACCTCCTGGGAAGTCCTGGTTACCGGGTGCAAGCCCCGGAAGTGACGATTGATGCTATGTGATTCGTTCTCCACATTTCACTACTTTCAATCCCACTTCTTCACCCCTGTGAGCATCACCTGATGCAATGAGTGCTAAGTGAACTATTCAAAAATCATGAGAAATTAGTCAATTACGACTACCTCTCATGGAAATGGTCATACGTGAATGACTTACTTAACGCAGTTGAATCCCAAAATGATATCTATTATAGCAATCACTGGTCTCTGTAGTTCCTGTACAACATTAGACATCTCTCCCCTATTCTAGTCTCTGCTCCAAAATGATAACCTCCTTATATTGTCATCGTGAAACAAATGCATAATAAATGTTAGCATCATCAAAACTTGAATAAGGCCACTCAACTCAATCTAAATTTTTTAAAAATTACAAATTTTAATTATTTTTAATGTTGTGTCATGCAATTTATTTATTTATTTTCTGTACGTTTTCTCATGCGTTTTGGGAAGGGTTTCTCTTTTGTTTTTCGTTTTCGTTGTTTAAAAATAGTTCTAAGAAATTTGTTTTATTTTTAATTTTTTAGCAAATATATTTAACATTTCAATTATAGTTTATGGAATAAATAAAATTTTATTTTTTCATTAACTTAAATTATTAAACAATTATCTATTAATTTAGATTTAAAAAATATTTAGATTTTTTAAAATAAAATTTAATTAGTTTATATAAATAGTTATGTATTATCTAAATTTAAAAAAATATTTATATTTTTTTTAATAAAATATAATTTATGTTATTAAATAGTTATGTATTATTTAGATTTAAAAAATACTTAGATTTTTTAATAAAATTTAATTATTTTAAATTAATTAATAATTATTTTTCCTTAAATTTAATAAAAAAATTGACAGCTTAACCCTCAAACAAAAACTAATATGATTTTCACTTAGTGAATTTACATTTCATATGCTGTGTTTTCATAGTGATTTTAGAAAATGTTATTGCTCACATTATTATGATTGGTTGCTATCATGGAGATGTATTTTTTACTCTAATTTAACTATATTTAAACTAAGCATTAGGTATTAGCTACTATGTAGCACTTGTTAGAATCAATATTGATAAATCCTAATGCCTATAAATGATAAGTTTTTAGAGTTTCTTCACAAAATTTTCTTTACAAAACAAAAAAAAACTTAGAAAAAGTTTCTTATCATGTTGTAAATGTAAAGACAAATACCTAAAGAAAAATAGAAAGATCAAAATTTTCGACACAAAGATAAGTAATGAGAGATAAATAGATTAACAGGATACGCTAATGTTTAAACTTCTACCAATAAATTCACATAAATACAACTTCACAATGTTATATAGAATATAAGTATATCTATATAACAATTTATTTATAAACTTTTATGTAAAATGATAGTAATAATCTTTAAGAAGAAGTGCATATTATTTTCATTTCCTAAAAGTTTCATACAACATGGTAATGCTTTTATTTATCAACATGTAGAATAGAAAATACAAGCATAATAATAGAGAAAGACAAAGCAAGTGGAAGGCTAAAAGTTGGGCATGTCAAGTTGGAAATGGGAGTGTCAAAAGAATTTTCACTTTGTTTTGATAGATACAATTTGTTGAAAAACTCTCAAAAAAATTTGTAACATAAAAATTAATAATTAATAAATTAATATATATATATTTTTTCACCCAATTTGTTTTAGGAGAAAAACTAAATTTATATATATATATATATATATAAATATAATATATATTATATATTATATATATATATATATATCATAAATTGAGAATCATAAAATTAAATATATTAAAATGTGAAACAACCCAAATAGCTACCTACATCAAGAAATGCCTCTTAATATTAAATTTATCTTCCTAGGAAGTTAGCTATCCATCAATGAAAAGTTACCCCTGGTGAGGGAAAGCAATCATCCTAAAACAAGTTGAGACCATCACTGTCATGACATAAATCCAAGTCTGACCCACTAGGAGATTATAATCCAAAAGTCCATTTATGACTTCAACCTCTACTGAGACCGTTTTTCCAGCTAATTCTACTTGCAATGGATTCAAAATCCCACAATGTTTGAAACATCTTCCATCAAAATCATTAAGAATGGTGGGTGACTGATTAATTTGTGGAGAACCAATAGTTTTCCAACATTAAAACAACATGATACAAGTCAAGTCACCTTCATTATGATTGTCCAATGAATAGTCTTACTTCGAACGACAACTTGGGTCATGAATGTGAGTTGGGGTGGAAGTTTAGGAGTATGGTTCTCATGATTAGAGATGACAAGATTCGAATCCAAAGGATCTATCTCTCCAATTGCGGCAAGTAAAGACCTATTTTGAGTAGGACAATTATGCAATATCTCAAGAGTTGACATAGAAGAAGGAGCTTGAGCTAAGTCCTCAACTATGTTGTAATTTTGTGTAGCTCTTGGATGAGGATTAAATGTTTATTTATTAATGACTCCTTTAGGAGGTTTAATGGTTAATTCAACTGGTATTACACCTTGAGGATGATCTGAGATAGATTGAGTGGAGCTGGAAAGTTGATCATGCCTTACAAGTCGAAGGATTCAGGTTACCATAGTTAGTATTTATTCCTTGTAGCCACCATGACATCGTCCTTATGTTTAGTGGAAGATAACATCATTACCTGGGAAGGGGAAGCTTGATCTCATGCAACCACATTTGTCTCCTAGTTTGGAAAGGGATCTATTAATACGATAGGTGCGTTAGATGACGACTTTAGGAATTGATTAAATCCCGCCCAATGTGGATAGTCCTTAGTAAAATGTTTCTCATTACAAATAAGGCAAGGGTAAAAAGGCTTACATTTTTCATTAGGAGATTGATTATTTTGTTTTTCCTGTGATGAATTATCTTTCTTCTTCTTTCCTTTACATTTCTTCTTACTTCCAGGTCGTTGAGACTTGTATTTTGTAGATTGAACGACGTTAATCTCGGAAGTAACCATAGGAGTAGGATAGGATGGGTTTTTAGTCATCGCAGGAGATGAACTAGATATTTAACTCATTGTTTGTTGACTAGCGGAACAAATCACACCATCAAAAACATGTGATTTCTTAGTAGGAGCAGGTGGAAGAGTATTGGATGATCTCAGAGCATTAGCTAACTTATCATAGAGCATGCCAAACTAAGTATAAACTAAATCAAGATATTAGGCACAAGAAATGACTTTCCCTTCAGTGACAACTCCACCTTTGGAAACATCTTCAGTTATAGGAGGCAGTAAGGATTTAGTGAAACATTCTGCTAATAACTGATCAGGGATATAAGTTTTGACTAACCGTCGACGATGCCTCCACTCATGTATATGATAAAATTTTTGAGTAGATTCAAACTTCTTTAAGGATGTCAAAAGTTTGGTACCCATTTCATAGCGAATGGGTAGCTGGAAATGGGTTAAAAAGGTTGTTTCCAATGCACTAAAGTTGTTATATGAAGCTCTACGTAGCTCAACATACAACTTTGCTACCGAATCAGTAAGAGTTCTTTGGAAGAGCCACAAATGAATAGAGTCATCATTCAAGGAGATGGATGAACACCATAAATGATACATGATAATGTGGTTCGACGAATCTTTGCCATGATTTCCATTGAGTTTGGGAATGTCACTCGGTAACTTGGTTGGAATGCCGGCCACCAAGGATAATACTAGAACAGATCATTCGTTAGTCAGGGTAAATATGGTAATTCTAATGTTTGTATAAGAGGCAACTATCTGTTGAAGTGTGTTTGGGGTTTTTGATAACCTTGTGATGGAATGTTAGTTGGTGTGGAATATATAGTACATGATGGGATAGTTTGGGCACTGGTATCTGCATTCCACCTTGATACATATTGATTTGATAATTAAGATAACCCATACCAGGTTGTCTAGTCCCGAGATTGATTTGATAGTTTGGGTAGACTTGATATTGTTGGGAATTCAAACCTTGGAAATACTGGCTTGGATAAGATTTTTGTTTGACCAACAAAAACTTGGGGTATTCCTGGTAAAGGTTTCCCGAAGGGGATTGTGCCATTCCTAGACCAGGTTGACCAATTTGTGTCTGTGGCATGTTGTAAATAGGTTGACTTACTTGCACATGTGGAATGATTTGACCAAATGAATTAGATGTAGTTGTGGTGCACCTTGGATAGGCTAAGAGGATGAGATTTGATAAACTCCCTATACTGTTGATAAGGCCTGAATAGGTTTACTTGTTTTTAATGTCACTTCTGAATGTTGACTAATTGGGACATGTTGGAATGTAGAGGAGGCCTCCTAAGAGGTAGAGGAGGAAATATTTGCATTCTACGCGAGTGATGAGGGTGTTGTTCCACATAAATAGATTAATTTTAGAAATTAAATAAAAAAATAAAACAAAGGGGTAACTAGGCAGATAAGGATTACCAATTCACTATGAGCTGTGGAATATTGTTTCCAGTACATGCAGGAAATCTTCCCGAATGCTGCGTTTGGTGTATCATAGATAATAAGGTGGTTGACTTGGTTACCTATGGCTGGATAGAAACCTATAGGGGACTTCCCATATATACCTAGAGGTACGTGGAAGCACAATTCATAGTAGTGTTGTCTAATGCGTCTTGTAAGATAGGAAGTATTCTAATACACTTTTCATATGTGGAGCACCATCCGATATACCCAAGGGTACGTGGAGAACGATTCGATATACTTATGTACATGGAATACCGATTACTCCTAGAATGTAACACAAACAAATGATGACAACTCCTACATTTAAAGATGTTGGAACACGTCTCTAGCATAGACCTTTATATGTGTCCTTATTGTTCCAAATTCTCCTTAGGTTAATAGAATCAATTTTAAAGTTGATCGTCAATTAAGTTTCAATTTCAAGGCTCACAATATGTATTCACCTGAATTCCTTATGATGCAACTAGCATGATAACCAAAACTCTTTCATTTTTCAATGAATATCTATCTACAAGAAGGAAGAGACAAACAACAATGCAACAAACAATGATGCGGAAAATAAAACTTCATAATCAGATATTTCAATGCAACTAGTCCAATTTAATTCAAAAACCAATATGCATTGCAAGTAATGGAAAATTTTCCTTTTTGTTTCGTTTCAATTTTCAAATGTGATAAAAATGAAATGAAACTAGATAGTTGATCAAATAATTTACACAAAATGGAACTGTAATATGAAAATTCCTTTTAACCAATCAACAATCAAGCCAAGTGCTCACAAAACCTAATTGATAAGAAGAAATAAAAAATAAAAAAACTCTCATCAAAGGAAATCAAACTCAAATGTAAACACAATGATGGCTTTAAAAAAACACGACAAGTTCAAAGACTCAAGAAAACCTTTTGGATCAAATCAGAACTCAGAGAAAGACATAGAAATGCAACTTTTTGCTTCCTACAGGACTTTCACATGTGCAAAATGGGAACCAATATAAACCATCATACTTATAGAGAATATCTACTGAGCTAGGTCACTCTGTCTTAGAACAGAGAGTGTGTTGGGGTTAATTTTCTCAAAATATGACACAAAAACCCCTACCAACCTCAGAATTACGTTTTCTTAAGGTCAATTACTATCTGAACAACTCAATTCAGGTTGCTTTGAAAGGTTAAAAATGAATATGCCAAGGAAACCACTAAAGAGAAATCTCATTCTTCAGCAGAGTCACAAAGTTGTTATGTGGAAAATGATCTATTACGAATAAAAATTATATAAAATAAAATAAGTATAAATAAATGTAAATAATAAATAATCAAAGTAATGATTATTTTAATAGTCATTAGCTAAATGAAAAGGCATGTCTAAAATACATTCCCAATCATGAAAGGACACCTACCTAGGTATATAAGCAAACCCTCATTGTGACATTCATCATCCTCGTGCTATCATCTTATCAATAAAAAATATTATTTATATTACATTTGTGTATTTAAAATTTTAAATAAATACAACTACAAGCTTGTTGCTTCAATGGTATCAGAGCTGCTTGACCCTATGGACATTATCCATTTCACACTCTGCCATTAAGATTAGGCCCTGAAATCATGGAATTAACCCAATATCATAAATCTAAATCTGAATTGTTAAGTGAGATTAAAGAATCATTACAAAAAATAAAAACATCAATTGCAAAACCAATAAAACGTTTTGAAACATATTCAACGTCTATAATGGAAGAGGACATATACATGAATGAGACTAACAATGAAATATGCTATAACCTAGAAAAATATGTTGAATATGTTGAATTAGGAACTCCTCAAGGTGTTGTAGATGAGACTAATCAAATGGAAAACAACCAGTCAATTGATAGAGAATGCAGAAAATAATTTAGTAGTGTTGATGGAACTGTATCGTTTAACTTATTGGAATTTCCATAAAACCCTACTAAGCATGGGAGCAAGGATGCACCAGCGTTTGATGAACCAAATTTCGCTATTGATACCTTACATTCCATTGATACCCATAGTGTAAACAATGAGAAAATTGATAGTGATGACGACTTGGATGGTCTCTATGCAAATATTCCAATCTCCATGTGCCCTAATTCCAATAATAATAACCATCCCCCTCCTCGTACAATACCCTGCCATGAAATCCAACTACTTGCTGAGCTCATGACTAGAGAAGAAGAAGATTGAAAAATTTAAGAGTTCTTTAGAATATCAGAGATGGATTGGAAGATATATTTGAGAACAAGAGTGCAAGGACAAGGGTGGGGATGAGGGCGAGGAAGAGGTGTAACTTATAACGAAGCATACATTGTTTACAAACAACCTCTTGCATGATACGTTTGTCATTGATGTGGGGCAAGTGAACAACATTACATTTATAATTTTCCAACGAATGTCGACCTTGCATTTGAAAACTTCAATAACTTTAACAAATGGGAAAGGGAAAGGAGTTGTTTCCCTTAAAAAAACTTTTGTTAGCCAACCTGATGAAAAAGCGTTCAGAGTGCCCCTCATATTGAAATGCTACTGTAAAGGGCTTCGGGCGTCCTGGTGCGAATGAGAAGAATAGTGATATCCAGAGTGGAAAAACATAATCCTCAGTCATGGAAGTTCATTTGCAAGTCTAAGCAAGCAACCGTTGCCTGCCAAAACCTGTGAAAAATCCAAAATTTTCCACCCCCAATAATCAATTGGATAAATCCCGCTAGTTAATGAAGGATCATGCCCTAATCTGCAAGTTCTTGGGAATTTGGCCAAAATAACAAGAGATCGTGCAATGAATTAAGCATAAATGGAACCCTAAGGGGCTTATTACGCTGCTACTTAGGTATAAGGGTTTCTTCACTATAATATTTGGGGATCTAGAAGATCAGAAGTGTGTATTTCAAAATGGGCCATATTTTATGAATAGTGTTGGGTTATTTATCACATTTTGGGAAGAGTGCTACAATCGAGAGGAAGAGCAATTCCTACCAGCACAAGTATGGGTTTGCCTCTACTCCTTGCCATATGACTTCTAGGAGTCATATATCTTGGAAGGCATTGGGAACTCCATTAGGAAATTTGTGAAAATCTCAGAAATCACAAAACGAAGAAGGCATGTTGCATATGCCTGGATTTGTGTTTGTATGAACATTTCCACACCATTTCCAAAATCCATTGAGTTGGAATATCAAGATTCGTCGTGGATCTAGCCTTTGGATTATGAACATGTGCCTTTCAAATGCCGAAAGTGCCATAAGTATGGGAATCTCTTTTGAGACTACCCACTGGCCATTGCAGAGGAAAAATCCATGAGGGAAACAAGGATGAAAACAGGTTTCAAGAAGTAGGTTCGCGTAAGGGAAGATTTGATCATAATACTTAGCCTCAGTAAGCACCACAAGTCCAACCAGAGCAAGCGGAGTCATTCAGGAAGAAATGGTCTCCCTTCCAATCAAGTAAAGGGAAGGATGAAAATCCCTTCACTATACTTCAACATATGGAGGACCTTGGTGATAGAGAAATCAAGGAGGCCCAAAAGGTGATTCAATTGGTGAGGAATGAGAAACTAAGCCATATGGAATTGGAAAAAGTGGGACCGAAAAAAAAAATCACCAGAGAAAGTTAAGGAGGACGGACAAATTAAGGAAATTATGATACAAAAAAGCAAGATCCTTGAGGTTGAGCAAAACCAAAATCGTCTCATCACTAATGAGAAAATAATGTTAGAATTATTTAGAGAATGGGTGAAGGTAGATGTCAAAGATATTCCATCCAAGCATTTAGTTCACTTCCGAAATTTATTTGGGAAATGGACTGAAATACTGGGGAACGGGGAATCATAGAGGCATATATTTATCCATAGCAAGGAGGGTGGATCTCAGATTCTTACTCAAGCAGAAACCCTAGTGGGTGACAAAGGGGGCAAAAAAGGGAGAAAATTGACAAAATAGGCACTCAAAGAAGCGAGGGATTGCTTATTGAATTCAAGGAAAGTGAGTCAGTTGATGGAATTTTTTCCCTTTGTTATCCCCCTATCTCAATGAAGGTTATATTGTGGAATATACAGGGGTTGAACAATGCCAAAAAGCTCCGTCAATTGAAGGAAAGGTCGATCAAAACCTAAACGTCAACGTCCTTCTTGGTGATATGATCCCAATGCAACTCGTTTCACTCAAAATAGAGTTTGTATGAGAAAGTTAAAGCCCGCTGTTCGTTTTGTAAAACAAGTAAATTTAGTGATTGGGATGCTGACTAGGCATCCATACAGACTAGTTAGCAAAAAGAATATTCCAAGGAATATTCTTAAAATATTCTCACAGGTTTACCAACCAGATCATGACAAGTGTATGTATGGGATTGGTCAAAGTGCATTTGGGTGGACCAATGAGAGGGTGACACGTGGCAAGCCCAGAGGCCGCCAAGTGCCCTCTGAAAGGTCGGGTAAAATTTTTATGGGCGGACCAAGGAGTTGAACTTGTGACCTCTCCTGAACCAGCGCAATGCCCCACTGCCATACCACACATGTGTTGCTTAATATACTATGGGCGCAAATTCATTTTAAAATGTTAAACGTTGACGTTTGGAGTTAACCACTAACATTAACCGCTAATGGTTAACCTCCATGTGACTAGTTTGTTAACTGCTGGCGGATTGAGAGGTAGCATTAACCACTAGAGTTAACCTTGACCGCTGCATGTGACCAACACTGTAATAATGCTAGCATTTTATGCTAACTGCCAGATTAATGCGTTAAGGGGGATTAGTGGTAATTAATCAATGTTTATCCTTAATTAATTTTGGATTAGTTTGGTATAGATTTTGGTGGATCCGACAAATCCATAGCTAACTTCAAATTTTGCGGAGTTAACTAGAGTTTTTCAAGATTTAGTGGAGATTTCATATGAAAAATGAAGAAGCCATAACTTTGGCAGTTTTCGACCAATTTTGGCTTAGAAACAGTCATTACTAGATGATTTGGATGCTATGAACACAAAGGAATAGGTTGAAGAGGTAGAAAGGCACTTATGTATGTGATTTTTCTACGTTGAAGTTTAAGGAAGCCTAGGGCCACCAAGAGAGGAGGTCAAGCCTAGATTAGTTGAAGTCCAATTGCAGATCTTGGAAAGTCATTTTTGGGGTTTTTGGGTCTTCTGAATCCAATGGAGCTAGTTGCAAAGCCATTGGAGCACTGTAGGCACATGTAGTCAGAGAATGGGCCATAAATACAAAGAGGGCCTAGCCATTGAAGCAAGTCCAAGGAGATGTAGCCCAGGAGGGGTGAACTCCTTTATCAACTTTCTCTTATGAGTTTGCTGCATTTTATTTCTCTGTATTTTACTTGTTGTATATGTGTTTTTAAACAGCTAATTAACCTCACGAATTTCTCATAAAATACACTCAATACTTGACACATAATTCCTCACAATTGGGTTAATTTGAGACGATCCTAAACACTTTTTAATACTGATGAGGGAGCTTGCATAGCATTAACAAGTTTGTACGACATTCAGATTACAAGGATAAATAAGGAAAAATAAGAGATAATGATGCTTCAAGAAATAAAATAACAGGTGCCAAGTTGGAAAGCAATACTCAAAAGTGTTGGCATGGTTGTGAAACAATGGATGTAGATGCGAGAAGCTTTGCAGGTGGGAATGGGGTGTTATGGCACCCCAGTCAAGTGATATTCTCAGAATGGACAGGTACAGCATACAATATTATAGGTCGATTTTGCTTCCTTAGGTCAGAGGAATGGCTCAATCTAATGGTTGTGTATGCCCCCCCGATGCCTGGCCAAAAGGAGCATTTTCTAGAAAGTTTGAAGAAAACTAAGGAATACATTATAGACCCATTCTGAATCATAGGGGGTGATTTCAACATGATCCACTCCCTTGAGGAGAAGAAGGGAGGGATACAAAGATAGGATCCAATAGTTGAAAATTTTGATGAATTAATACAGGAGTTGACAGCGATATACATGGAATGAAAGAATGGCACTTATATTTGGAACAACAGGCACAACGAAAGCAACCAAGTAGAAATCTAATTGGGTATATTTGTTTTCTTTTTGAAGAAATAATGTTGAGGGATGTCATGATGTAATCCTTGATTTTTCCAAATACTCGATCGAATCACTGGCCAATTTGACTGGAAGTAGGTATTAATGCTACCCCCAAGTATCGCCCTTTCCACTTTGAAAGCTTATGGCTCTGGGATCCCAACTTCCTGGAGAAAGATGAAAAATGGTGGGATGTGATTATGGTTGATGGGTATTCCAGGATGCAAAGTTTTTAGAAGAAGTTGAAGGAATTAAAATTGTGAATAAAAGCATGGAACCATGAAGAGTTTGGGGATATATTTGCAGAGAGGAAGCGACTAGAAGCCTATATGGAAGAGGTGCAAGGTAATATAATCCATGAAGGGAGAATTGAAGAGCTCAAGGATAGTGAAGGAAGAATTATCTAAGACCTGGAGGATAGAAGAAAACAAGAGGAAATCCTGTGAAGGAAAAAATATTTCATTTAGTGGCTCAAGGAACGGGACAAGAACAAAATGTTCTTCCACCGCTCGATGGTCCAATACTGACAACACAATCAAATCTACTCTCTCATCTACAACTTAGGGGATAGAGTGGTTCGCCATTCAAATATGGAGGAGGAACTGGTAAGATACTTCTTGGATCTACTTTTGGAAGAAGATCATGATAGGGAAGAAACTATGGATAATGTGCTAGTTACAATCCCCAAAATGGTCTTGGAAGAGCAAAACGAATCCCTCACGAGGGAAATATAAAAAGAGTAAGTTGAATCAATAGTCAAAGGGATTCCCAACAATAAGGCACCCGAACCTAATGGATTTGTAAGACAAGATCACAGTTCTTATGGTCAGGGTTAAATGCTACATTCTTGACCCTCATACCCAAATTGAATGTGGCCAAGGAAGAAAAAGGGTATAGGCCCATATCCTTATGTAATGTGATTTAGAAAATTTTGTCCATAATTCTCGTGCATTGGCTCAAGCCTCTAAGGGTCCATCTGATAAGTCTAGAGAAAATGGGCTTTGTGGAAGGGAGGCAAATCATGGATGGTATTGTAGTAGCACATGAAGTGACACACTCGCTCAAAACCAATAAAATTACAGGCATGTTGGTTAAACTAGACTTGCCTAAGGCCTATGATCAACTCTATTGGAAATTTATCTTCGAGATGTTAGAGGCATTTGTTTTTTCAGAAGCATGGATTCGATGGATTAGGGAAATAGTTTCGACCCCTTTCTACTAAATCCTACTGAATGACACACCAATGCGAATGTTCAGGGCATCACGGGGTCTACGCCAAGGAGATCTATTGTCCCCGTTCTTGTTTATCCTAACGGCTAAAGGTCTAAGGAGATCTATCCAAGCGGCCTAACGAGCAAGATTAATTCATGATCTGAGAATACTAGATGACAATGTCATCACCACATATCAACAGTTTGTGGATGACAATTTACTATTTGGGGAGCCTTATGTGTGGGAATATCATGGTCTTAGATTGGTGATGGAGGACTTCCAAGTGGCATCAGGTATGATAAAAAACAATGAGAAATCAAATTTTTAATTGTTTCATACTCCTCCTTAAGTGTAGAGGCATCTATCTCGTTTTTTGGGGTTTCAAACTTACAACCTTCCCACTAAATACCTTGGAGTCCCTCTTGTGATGAACCCTCTAAGATTCATATGCTGGAAGGTGTTATGTAGTAAGTTATCAAATAGGTTAGCTAATTGGTCCTTCCAGGTGCTCAATATATTGGGTCGAGCAACGCTTGTTAAATCTATTCTCCAGGCCATTCTTATCTATCAATTGACATTCCTACCTGCTCTTAAGACCATTTATTCTAAAATAGTGACCTTGTTGAGGAAATTCCTTTGGAAAGGGTTTAGGACTAATAAGAATCCTTGGAAAATATCTCTCTCACAAAGTTGCATGGAGACCTTGGTGTTAAGGATCCCGAAGTTGTCAATAAGGCTATGGGAGCTAAGTTATGGTGGCAATGGCTGCAAGGGGGATCCAAGTTATGGAAGTGGATTTGGAGGGAGAAGTATGGACGAAACCGTTCGCAGGTGGAGCTTATTCTCTCCCAAGACTTACCCACAGGGTCTGCGCTCTAGAACATGGCAAGAAGGAATAGGGGCATTATATAGGAGCATCACTATTGGGAGATCCAAGATGGGTGATCAACTAGATTCTGGGAAGATGCATGACAACAATACCCCGAATTAGAGAGGGACCTGGATCTGGCTCCATTGAAAGAAATTTTCCTCAGTAGGGACTGACATTATGTTGTAGATTACTGGACTAATATGACACCAACAAATGAGTGGAGAAAATGGAAAATGGACAGAGAGGATCTGCATCTAGATTATGGCTTAAATTTGGAACCTTATTACAATTGATTGAAGGAACGATGTATCCTGATCTTAGAAGAGAAGGATAAATTAATATGGGGGTACCGGCCAAATGATATGTTTACTACCAAAGAAGCATATGCATTAGCAAACAATTTTTTTCAATCTCCATAAGAGGTGACCTGGAGAAAGATTTGGACCCAAAAACTGTGGCCTAAGGTAGCTTATTTTTTCTGGATTCTTAGCCACAAGAGAATTTTAACATGGAACCAACTTAAGAAGACTTGTCATGTAGGACCATCACAATGTGTTTTTATTATGATCTAATAAGGAGACACAATAACACCTATTTAATTCATGCAGGGAAGCTGAGGTGCTATGGAGTAAGGTCCACACAACATTTGGCCATTAAGATCATTCTAGAGATTGTATTATGGACATTATTGAACAATGGAGAATGAAACTCTTTCACAACCACACTGTAAACTGAGCTTGGTTCTTGGTGCTAGGATTATTTATGTGGAATTTGTGGAAATGGCGTAATCAATAATTATTCAAGGATCAATGAATGTTCATAGAATAGATCTGGATTAATACTATAGAAAATATAAAAGAAACTTTTCTTGCAAAATATTGAATGGAGGAAGACTGGAAGGCAAGTGCAAAAGAAGAAGAAATACTCTGAAAGTTGGGTATAGTCGGGCCAAGGACGAACCATGTGAATATACATGCCCCTTCAATGCCAACTAGCAACCCCTCTGTCTATGCCCCTCCTTTGAAAGGTTTTGTAAAGCTTAATTTTTATGGTGCATCCAAAGGAAACCCCAACCTAGCAGGTTATAGGGGAATTCTAAGGGATGCACACATTAGGGAGATCAGAGTCTATGTTGGTCACTGTGGCATAATGACCAACAATGCAATGGAAATGAGAAAAATGGAAAAATGGTTAAAACTAACAAAATAAATGGGGCTCCCTAAGCTTTAGCTCATTGGAGACTCGACCATGGTTATCAGAATAACTTAGAATCCGATCAATGGATCCCCCCCCCCCCTCCTCAAAGTTTATTCGGAGATAAAGAATGAAATCATAGGTCCAAAGAATTAGGGAGATCCTTTTGGGGTTCCCTTATGTAATCACTTATGACATTAAGTGAGTAGGAAAATCCGGTAGAAATTCCTTGTAGATTCAAATTGCTGATGTAATTTTCTAAAACAAAAGACTTGAATATACCCTACTCGTCAGTGGAAACAATTAAACGATCGATAAATCACAACATAAATCATGAGACTAGATTCAATCACATATGCTTATATATTTATCTAGGGGGAAAGAAACTACTCAAAACTCTTTCCTATATGTATTGCATTAGTCAGAAAATAGAGAAGAAATATAATGCTTGCTCAAGCCCGAGAAACCTTTGCACTAGTATAATCTATCTCACTACTTCCTAGACAAGCTCTGGTCAATACTTAACCACATCCAAGCTTTCCCAGGTCCCTATTTCCTTGCATTGTTCCTCAAGGAATTAGCCCCCTATTAATTAGGGAAGTTCCGAATTAGAATTGCACAATCCTTGTAGGCCCTTCTCTGATTACATGCACCACTTGTACAATTTGGAATTGTCTACAACTGATAGTACACTGCCCTTGAAATCCAATCTCAATTGGGTAACTCGTATTTCATGCATGCATGAGTTAATTATGGTCAATTTATTAATTAACTTGTTAAACAATGAAGATGCACCTAACTGCTAGACCTCCTACTAGTTCCTCCAACAGTTGGAACTAGTTTAACGGACTTTAACTGAATTAAATTATTACAACTCAAATTAAACTCAACCTAGGATCCTAAAATTTAGGAACCATGATACATGCGTCAATTTAGGCCCTCAAATCAAATTAATTGATCCATCTAAGTGAAACTAACTTAGTTAACTCATTCTTGTTGTCTTGTGATGTGGAATTACAATTTTATCCTAATTTAATTCAAGGGAAAATTAAATCATGATTTTCTTGTTGCCATTTTCAACACTCCCTCTCAACAAGAAAGGGATTATCAGATACCCCAATCTTATCTCGATGGAACTTGAATTTTCCTCTTGAAAATTCGTTTGTCAAAATATTTGCATCCAGTTCCTCGGTAGGACTGTATTCCAACAAAATGATTTGCCTTTGCACACAATCTCGTAGATGGTGATATCGGATGTCGATATGCTTGGATCGATCATGAAAAAATGGATTTAATAGAGTTTTATACAATTATGATTGTCACAGTAAATCAAATGGGATCAATTATCTGACCAAATAACCCAACAAGAATCTTCCTCATCCAGATAGCTTCACAAGGTGCTTGACTAGCAACCATGTACTCTACTTCTGTTGAATTGAGTGCACCTAATCTCTGCTTCCTGTTGTACCAAGAAATTGATGTTGACCCAATCCTAAAGAATCCTCCAAAATTTCTCTTCTGATCTCATGGACTACCTGCCCAATATGTATCTGTAAATATTTGAAGCTTCACTCCCTTTTTTTGTCTCTACCAAATACCATACTGAGTAGTGCCTCTGAGGTATCTCAACACATGTTTGGGTGCCTTCCAATATAGTTTGGTTGTCTTAACCATTGCGTGACTAAGTTGGTTGACTGCATAACACATGTTTGGTCGTGTGTTCATCAAATACATAAGTGATCCCATAAGTTTCCTATAAATAGTGGCCTCCACCTCCTCACCTGATGTGGCATCCTATTTCCTCCAACTGCCTGCTAGAGGAGTGTCCATGGGTTTGCTACTCTCCATGCATAAATTCTTCAGTATCACCTTGGAATAATTACCTTGAGAGACAAACAGTTCCCCATCTCCATTTTATACTTCTAAACCGAGGAAACAATGCATGAGTCTCATGTCCTTCATCTCAAATTCTCTTGCAAGATCCTCTTTGAAATGTTTTATCAACTTCTCATCACCGGTTAAAATAAAATCATCAACGTATAATACTATAATAAAAAATTTACCTTCAACAACAATATGGTAAAAGTTTTCATTTACTTCAAATTTGGTGAAGCCCAACCTGGTGAAATAACTGTTGATCCTGGTATACCAAGCATGGGGTGCTTGTTTCAATCCATACAATGCTCACTTGATTATCAACACATAAGACCCTTCTTCGAAGGTCTCAAATCCTTTTTTTTATTCAATATACACCACCTCCTAAATCACTCCATTGAGGAATGTTGTCCTCACATCAATATGATTGATCTTCCATCCCATCTGCACTGCAAGTGCTAAAATTGATCTGATAGAAGAGTACCTTGCTACTGGAGCAAAGTTATCCTTGTAATCAATTCCCTCCAACTAAGAGAACCCCTTGGCCACAAATCTAGCCTTGTGTTTCTTGATGCTTCCATGTGCTACTTGCTTCACCTTGTATATCCACCTCGAACCTACCATTGTCTTCTTCTCTGATCTTGGGACAAATTCCCAAACATTGTTTCTAACTATGGAATCATATTCCTCTACCATGGCATCAACCCATTCTAACTTCTACATTGCTTCCTCAAATGAGGATGGTTCTGTCTCAACTAGATCACTCATTTATGCCATGTACCCTAACCATCGTATCGATCTGGTGACCTCCTATACCTACGTTATGATGTGGGTACTCCCACATTCTCTCTATCATATTGCAATAATATGTCAGCTTCCCTAGTTTCTTCCTTCCATCTCTAGATGTCTCTGCATGAGTGGGTTCTTCCATTCTCTGCTCCTCTACTCCTATCTGCTCCATAACATCTTGAGGTTCCTCCTTTGGAGGCAAAAGTTCCTCATTTGCATGCAACTGATGCTCCCTCTCAAGAGAAAATCTCATGGAATTATCCTCATCAAACTTCACATCTCTATGAACAAATATCATCCTGTGAGATGGCAAGTACACCTGCTAGTTGTGAGGTGTATCAATGTACCCCAAAAATATGCCCAAATCAGCGGTGGGCTGTATATTTTTCCTTGCATCCTTGGAAAGATGATAGTAAACTGATGAACCAAAAATCTTGAAGTGTGACACATCATGTTTCTTCCCTGAAAAATCTTCTTCTGGTGTACTCATCCTGAGAATCCGATGAGTACTCCTATTTTGCACATATACCAATGCGTTTCATGCTTAAACCCATAAGTGCAATGGTAGACCCTGTTCATGCAACATCGCTCGTGCAGATCCCACAATAATTTTGTTCTTCCTCTTAGCCACCCCATTCTACTGTGGGTTATGGGGTGCTATTAACTCCTGCTGAAAGCCTTCTTTTTCGTAGAAGTTCTTGAACTCATTCGACACATATTCACCACCATTATTTCTCCTAAAAGCCTTCACTTTCTTGTGAGTGTCTTTCTCAACAAGTGCTTTAAATTCAAAAAATTTAGAGAATGTCTGGTCTTTTTTTGCATGAAGAAAATCCAACACTTACGCAAAAAATCTTCTACAAATATAACATAATACCTGTGATTGGTTGTGGAAGCTGTCGAGAAAGGTCCACACACATCTGAGTGAACTCTTTCAAGGAATCCTTGTGCTCTATGAATCTTATCATGAAATGTGGCTTTGGTGTACTTCCATAGTGTACACCCTTTGCATGTATCTCACTACTCTAGTGCACCCTAGGGAAGTCCTATATAAATTTTCTGCATGATCTTCAAAGCTCCATGGTGCAAATGGCCAAGTCTCCTATGCCATAATTCACTGATGTCTCGACTCTACACCTTCTCTACTTTCGTGATCAAAGCAACATAATATTCGACATCTAATTTGTAGAGGTTCTTCACCTGAACCCCGATCCACTTCACTTGTCTCACGGTGATATGTCTAAGGAAAGCATTTCCTTTGCTAAATATCACATCATATCCACACTCTTCCAACATAGCAACTAAAACCAATTCTTATTCAGACCTGGAACTTACATGACATATTTTAATGTGAGACGAGAACCAAACTCCCTCTAAAAAGTAACTGTACCGATACCAGTTGCGCTATACCTTCCATCATCTCCCATCTCAATGTGCATCTAGATGTCCTTATCCTCCAAGTCACTGAGAAATTCTTTGTTTCCCATCATATGGAATGAGGATCCACTATTCAGATACTGCAAACTACCCATCATGGATGTCACCATGCATGCAATCAGTTTGAAATCCAACTGTAATTGTGAAGCTAGAGCTTCACTTGCCGCTCCTCCTGGGGGCCTATTTCCGGCCTTCTTGTGCAGACACTTCGTGGCATAGTGTCCCAACTAATGATAGTGAAAACATTTAATCTTTGACAAATATTTCTTCTTGCCTGCTTGACTAGAATTTCCTTTGGATTGGGATTTCTTCCCTTTTCCTTTCTTTTCCTTTCCATATAAAGCACAATTATCCTCATCCTCAACCTTGGATGAAGTTCCATCTTTATTGCTCCACCTGATCTCTTCTTTCACTAGATCATACCATAATTGCTCCTAGCTTGGTATTTTATCTCTACCATTCACCGAATCCTAATAATTGTGCCATCTCTTGGGAAGACCCAACAGAGCTAGAGCTACCATATATTCTTCTGGAATAATAATACTGACCCCGCAAAGTTCATCACAACACTGTGTGAATTTTCTCAGGTACCGCGTAATTGATTCAACCTTATTCATGTTGATGCTATGAAGCTTATTATTCAGTGCCAATTTCATGTGGTCAATGTTGTTCTCAAACAAGTCAGTCAGTGTTTTCCACATTATGAATGGATTTTATTTCCCATGGAGTCTTGAGACAATATCATCTTGAACTCCCTCCAATATGATCCTCCTCGCTTTAGTCACATCCTTCTTCCACTGAGCAAGATCCTAGGCATCAATTGGTGGGGGTTTAACTACATCTGTATTGATGTAATATAGTATCCCGTTATCATATAATACTGCCTCCATACAGATCTTCCATGCCACAAAATTTGTGGTTCCTTCCAGAGTATACTCGAGCCTGAGTCTGGTGGAAGTTATCTTCTCATTCCTAGAGAAAACCTACAACATTGATCTTGTAATTCGAATATCATGCACAAAATTCAAATTCTCTTCTCTACTATGATTCTAGCTCTGATACCATGTAGAAATTCCTTGTAGATTCAAACTGCTTACGTAATTTACTAAAAAAAAATACTTGAATCTGCTCTACCCATAAGTGGAAATAATTAAACAATCGAGAAATCACAACAAAGACACGAGACTAGATTCAATCACATATGCTCAGATACTTATCTAAGGGTAAAACAACTACTCAAAACCCCTTCCTATATTTATTGCATTAGTCAGAAAATAGAAAAGAAATACAATGCTTGGTCGAGCCCAAGAAACCTCTGCACTAGTATAATCTACCTCACTACTTCCTAGATAAGATCAGGTCAATACTTAACCAAATCCAAGCCTGCCCAAGTCCCTATTTCCTTGCACTATTCCTCAAGGAATTATCCCCCTATTAATTAGGGAAATTACCAATTAGAATTGTGCAATCCCTGTAGGCCCTTCTCTGACTGCATGTACCACATGTACAGTTTGGAATTGTCTACAACTGATAGTACACTACCCTTGAATTCCAATCTCAACTAGGTAACTCATATTTCATGCATGCATGAGTTAATTATGGTTGATTTATCAGTTAACAGGTTGAACAATGAAGTTGCACCCCATTGCTAGACCTCCTACTAATTCCTCCAACAGTTGGAACTAGTTTAACTGACTTCAACTTAGTTTAACTGAATTAAATTATTACAACTCAAATTAAACTCAACCTAGGATCCTAAAATTTAGGAACCACTCTACATGAATCAAGTTAGGCCCTGAGCTCGAATTAACTGAGCCAACTAAGTGGAACTAACTTAGCCAACTCATTCTTGTTGTCTTGTCATGTGGAATTACAATTTTTTTCTTAATTTAATTCAAGGGAAAATTAAATCAGGATTTTCTTGTTGCCATTTTCAACAACTCCGCGGTGGATTAGTTGGCGAATTGGGGAGTAAGCACATAGGGTAAGGACTATGCTTCAGATTTGCCTCCAAAATGGATGCTACAGAGTCTTGAATCCCTTGAGGAACTAATGCATAAGGATAAATCCATCCCCTATCGGGGTGAATAACCATGATTTATTATGATAAGACAAACCTTTATAGCATTATGGTTGTCGGCTGGAAACTGAAGCTAGTGCTTTTTCACATTCAAGGAAGTTTTGAGAGTTAGAATGACATTAAATCAGAAGCTGGAAGGTGGAAGTAATGTTAGTGTATTAGGGAAAATTATTAATGTGGGGGGGGGGGATCTCATTGGTTCTATGGTCTCTGCTACAACCCGTTTGTAGGTGGTAGAGGGTGCGGTGAGCTCTGTAGAACCTAGGCTGTTTTCGTCTCTGCTTAGTGCTGAAAGATTGTTGTTGGTTGCACCAAGAAAGTTTGGGACCCAAGGGTTGGGAGAACCCAAGTTTGGGGTTGGTGCATTGATTAGAATTCCAAATCCCTGGCTGTGCACATAAAATGTAGTGTGAACCAAGGGGCAACACCAAGGAATGTACAAAGTAATATTATGATCCTCAGTGGGAGGGCTTTGAGTCTGAATTTTGATAGTAAAACTAGGAGCATTGGTCCTTTTATGTTTGAAATTGGCTTTGGGATAGTTTTTTGTAAAGATGGCTCGTCATTTGCTTTGGTGAGTTTCTTGGGGAAGGTGGTGGTTAGTGTCAATTTGTGTTGTCTGTTTTGGGGGGCCTACTATGGGGTGGCCTTGTTGCTTGACATTTGGTTAGCCTTGTGCTATTACTCTTTGGCTCTGAAAACTGGTTTTTTCTTCCGATGGGAGGATAGGCTTGCCTTGCTGGTGTGCATGGAGGGGGCTTGCTTTTTTGGTGTGGAGGGATTTGGAGGTTTAAGTAAGGGGAGACGCCCTAAGGTGAGTCATGACTGTAAGAGCTTACCGCAACCACAGTGGGTGTTGTTGGTGGTCAAGTATATGTTAGCCAAGGTGGAGCTGGCATGGGAATCCTGTGTTCATTGGGGTCTTGTGTGGCTGGTCGAGTCTCCTGTTAAGGTGCTTGATGGGGACACCATTCTTACTCAGGTTATGGGCGTGACTGAAGGATGACTGGTGCTTTTCGTTGGAGAGGGTCCTTATTTACTTTTGCGTTGTTTAGGAGGGGTGGGAGAGATGATACGACAACGTGGTAGGCCACGGAGTGATTGATCCAAGTGGATATTGGTGGCTACCCGCTTATTCCACTTGGACCCCCACCATTGTTTCTTTTAGTTTTTCAGTTTCCTAAATTGAAGCACAGTTTACAATTTTTGACATTTTTTCGAATCCTCAACTTCCAAAGACGTTTTGAGGCCCTAAATGACATTTTTTTTGGAAAATCACCAGCAATGAAAATGAGGTTTTAACCCAATGTTTGCTGTCAGTAGTTGTAGTCCTCAAATAAATATTTCTAACGAGGTATCATTTGCGTCAAACAGAGATCGTATGCCAAAGTTACGACCTCGGGAAGTTGATGTACTAATTTACCCCAACGAGGCCCATAATTTGGCGTTTCATCTCCTAGGGTTAGGATTTTGGATGTTTGGGGTTTTCCAGTGTTTCTCAATAATAAATAGGCCCTCAAGCCTCATTGTAACATAGTTCAGAGGCATGTAGATGCCACATCTCTTCTTAGAGATAAGCTACCATCGCCCAAGCTAGTTTATTTCCATTTTGTATGTAAGTATATTTCAGTTATTTGATATTAATGAGATGAAGTTTTATTTTTGTTGCATCTCTGTGTTTATGGTTATATCTGTAATTTTTTGCATTCTTGTTTAAATTCGGATCAATGGTATCAAAGCGGTCTAGTCTTTCTCAATCCTTCTTTGCATGTCCCCAACGAGGTTAGGGTATAAGGAGTTAGGGCTCGATCTGGTTAAACCTTTGCAAGATCAGCCTCGCAAACCCCGACGAACACCCATGGGGGAAGAAAAGAAAGATGAGGAGCAGGAGACCCTATCAAAATATTGCTCGAGGAGGCCCTCGAGAAACAAAGGAATGCGATGATGGATAAATTTGCCCAGATCCTTTAATGATTGCCCACCGACGGCACATCCACATCCAGTAGCCACTCTAGAGGCGCCAATCCTTTTAAGGTAAAAATAAACTTTGACATTCCCATATTTTAGGGCCAAATAGATGCAAACGCCATAGATAAATGATTAAATCTACTAGAAGGATATTTTTTTTGTGCATGATTTTTTTGGCCAAGAAAATATTACTTTTGCTCTTCTCAAAGCCGCCCCCACGTCAAGGACTGGTTGTAAACCTATTGTGAGTAGAAGGATGAAATTACACCCTCACTGTTTTCAATTGCACCCACTTGGAATTCATTCCAGGACGCTATCAAGGAGCAGTACTACCTTGTCGGGAGCTATGAGGATAAATACATAAAGTGGACCACGCTGTGGCAGGGAAGGGAACAAGACATGCCAGAGTTTACCAATGTTTTTCATACCCTTCGAACAAAATTGGGTATCAAGGATTTTGAGAAAGATTTGGTACTCAAGTACCGTGACTACCTACACAGGTACATCCAGGATGAGATGGAGTTTCTAGACATCTCATCGCTCGGCACAACATAACGATGCACTATCAATATTGAACAAAAGATTAAATAGAAAAAGCACGACTTTGGGTCTGTGAATTCAAAGCAAGGGAAAGGTGCCCCCAAACTGTAGAACAAAGGACAAAGTGAAGGTGGGGTGGCCCAGGACAACCCACCAAAGCCGCAAACAAAGACCAACACTGCAAAACTGAATAAGGACATGGGAAAGTGATGTGAGTTCCATAAGAGCTCCACTCACAACACAAGTGAGTTTCGAGCTAAGCAATCGCTAGTTGCCAAGCTGAAGGCTTCTAAATTAGATGCATTTTATGAATCTGAGTCAAAACTCAACAAGGGGAATGACAAAGAGAAGCAGATTATCGATGCAGAGCTCGACGCCATCGTTGCCACCACAAAGATCCAGAAAGAGGAACACGAAGATCTAGAGGAGGAGGAGTGCCTCTTCCACTCTTAGATGTGGGTAAAGGGTTCCCCGCTATAGTTCATTGTCGAAAATAGGATCCAAAAGAACCTCATTTGAGGAAAGATCGTGAATCGGTTGGGGTTGCCGACCACAACACACCCACAACCATACACCATCTGGTGGTTCCACCAAGGAAGAGGTCTTCACGTCAGCTAATAGTTCCGCCTTCCATACATCATCAAGCCCTTCACGAATGAGGTATTATGTGATGTTGCTCCTCTTGATGTTTGTGATGTATTATTAGGCCAAACATACTTGTGGAAGTGACATGTTGTGTACAAATCAAGGCCTCGCGTTATTATTACTACCTTGGGAAATAAGTTGTATAGGATACCAGAGGTAGCACCACCTACCACCATCTCTTTGGTTATTGCAAAGCAATGCCGTATGCTCATTTCCAAAACTGGGAAATTTGTTTTCTTGATGATACAGCCTTAGGAAAAGAAGAAGACAGTGGCCACGACCTCCAGATAGGGCCCCTCTGCACAAAAACAATAGATGGACAAGGTCATGGACGAGTACGAGGATATCTTCACCTCCCCCGCATGGGTGCCTCTGCATTGTCAGGTCAAGAACTCCATTGATCTGATCCTAGGTGCATTGTTGTCCAATGGACCAACTATCAACGCTCTGTTTTAGAGAGTCAAGAGGCAGATTTAGGAGCTGCTGCAGAAATGTCACATCCGGCCGAGTTCATTACGCTGTGGGAGCTCGATCATGTTGGTACAGAAGAAGGATGGGACTCGGAGACTCAGTATTGACTAGCAGGCATTGAACAAGATCAATGTTCGGAATAGGTACTTGCTCCCACAGATTGATGACCTTCTGGACCAACTCAAGGGGGTCAAATATTTCAGCAATATCGACTTGAAGTTCGAATATCACTAGGTATCAATCGAACCCTCCGATGTGTGGAAGAATGCCTTCAAACCTAAGGAGGGAATTTTCTAATGGCTAGTTATGTCTGTCGAGTTGACGGATGCTCCTACAACCTTCATGAGGCTGATGGATGACATCTTGCAGCCATTCACCAACTCTTTTGTAGTGGTATACTTGGATGACATCCTGATCTTCAACCAGAGTTGGGAAGAGCACCTCCACCACATCTGACAGGTTCTCCAAACACTGTGACAACACAAGCTGTATGCCAATTTGGAGAAATGTACTTTTGGCATGACCCAAGTTTAGTATATAGGATAAATTATTGATGAATGGGGGGTGCATGTGGAACTAGCCAAGATCCAAGTTAGCGAGGATTGGCCAACCTCAACCACTCTAACAGAGCTCTGCATCTTTGTGGGTCTTGCCAATATCTACCACATGTTTGTGTTGGGGTTCTCTCATATTACTTAGCCCTTGAGTGAAGTCACCAAGGGAGGAGCGAAAGAAAAAATCTTTTGGTCTGAATCTCAACAGAAGACATTCACAGAGCTGAAACATCGCCTCTCTTTGTACCAGTGCTCACATTACCAAACTTGCAACAACCATTTTAGATCAAGAGAGATGCCTTTGACTACACTATTGGTTCAGTCCTCACTAACCAGGGGCATCCAATGTCATATCACAGCGAGACACTTTCAGTCATAGTCCGGAAGTACCCCACTTATGACAAAGAGATGTATTCCATTCTGCAGGCCTGCCGAAAATGGAAGCATTACATTTTAGGGAAGGAAACGATCATCCACATAAACCACTGACCCCTGCAGTTCATACAGACACAAGGGAAGCTGCAGAATGATCGCCATCATAAGTGGTCCACATAACTGCAATAATTCCATTTGAATATCAAGTACAAGAAGGGAAGCACCAATAATGTTGCAGACTGCCTCAACCGACCACTGATCATGGTGTTAACCACCATGCTCAACTCTTGTGGGCACGAGACTTATGATTGGCCACTTCTCTACAAAAGCAACCCATAATTCAGCCACACATACTAGACACTCTTGGAGGGTCAGCAAGTTCCAGATTGTCACCTCTAAGATGCACTGTTGTGCCACCTAGGACACCTTTGTGTTCCTTCAAGAGAGAGTGCCAAGATGTTTTGGAAAGTGCACTATAGTCAGGTCGTTGGGAATTTCGAGGTCGAGAAAATAGTGGCAGTACTGTAGAAGTATTTCTATTGGCTAAATCTTGGATAGGATGCCAGGAAGTACATCAAATCTTGCACTAATTGCATCATTGCCAAACTGACCATCAAGAAGCAAGGCCTCTATAATCTGTCGCATACCCCTGGTTGACCTTGGGAATCCATCTCCATGGATTAAATGTCAGGCCTTCCTTCTAATAAGCATGGAAACGACTATGTTTTTATGGTCGTTGATAGATTCTTGAAGATGGCCATTATGCCGGCCTGCAAGAAGAATATCATAGTAGAAGGCACTGCTAAACTCTTCTTTGAACGAGTGTGGGTACACTTTGGTATCCCATAGTCTATCATCTCAGATTGGGATAGCAGGTTCCTCAGTACATTTTGGTCCAGTCTTTGGTTGATGATGGACACCAAGCTCACTAAGTTCACAACTTTCCATCCCCAACCTGATGGCCAGACAGAGGCCGTCAACAATATGATCGTACACATCCTGCGCATGTACAACTCAAAGCATCCATGCAAATTGGATGAGAGCCTCCCCTATGTCCAACACAACTATAATCGGGCTCTCCACAGCTTAACTAGCCATAACCCTTTTCAAGTGGGCTTGGGATTCCAACCACTATGTCCCATTGATGTGGCCATACCATTTACAACTACTCAGGCAGATTCGGCACATGTCCAGTCCGAGCCAACAAGGTAAACAAATTCATTGAGCACATTCAACACATCCTCCAATAGGTCCATGACATATTGGACAGAGCCAATGCTAAGTACAAGCAACGACATGATCAACATCGCGTGCCACACAAGTTCTAGGTAGGCGACAAAATTTAGTTACATTTGCAAAAGGAGCGCCTTGCTGGGCCCCACCGCAAGCTTCGATCGCTCTAATATGGGCCATACAACATCACCAAGGCAGTAAGGGACAATTCCTTCAAGCTCAGTATTCCACCATTCCTTGGTCTGCACCTAGTTTTCAATGTGGACTGCCTTCGGCCCTACTTTCCACCATTTTTGGATACTTCTGACATTGCAGAACAAATCACACCAACAGAGTTAAACCTAGACTGCATGGAACAAGCCACAACTAATCGAATCATGGATACACATATCAAGAACACCTGACAACAAAGGATCCAACTCTATTGAGTTGCCAAAACATGTCAACTCCTTCACTAGGGCAAGTGGCTCAGAAGGGACCAAGTTTAGCAAAAGTTTCCTCATCTCATGAAGGAACTCAAAGCAATGGGGACTATTGCTTCCTAAGGGGGGAGGAATGATCCAGGTATATATTGGTGGCCACCAGCCTATTCCACTTGGACCCCCACCATTGTTTCTTTCAGTTTTTCAGTTTCCTAAATTGTAGCACAATTTACTATTTTTGGGAGTTTTTTGGGTCCTGAACTTCCAAAGCCGCTTTGAGGCCCTAAATGATGTTTTTTTTGGAAAATCACAGTGGAGAATATGAGTTTTTAACTCAATATTACTTTTAAGTAGTTGTAGTCATCAAATAGATCTTTCTAACGAGGTATCATGTGCGTCAAACAAAGATCGTATGCCAAAGTTACGACCCCATGAAGTTGATATACCAATTTACCCCAATGGGGCCCATAGTTTGGTGTTTCATCTCTTGGGGTTAGGTTTTTGGATGTTTAGGGTTTTCGAGTGTTTTTAAATAATAAATAGGCCCTCAAGCCTCATTGTAACAGAGTTCAGAGGCATGTAGCTACCACATCTTTTCTTAGAGATAAGCTACCATCGCCCGAGCTAGCTTATTTCCATTATGTATGTAAGCATATTTCATTTCTTTGATATTAATGAAATGTCATTTTATTTCTGCCGCATCTCTGTGTTTATGGTTATATATGTAATTTGTTGCATCCCTATTTAAATTCAGATCAACAGTTGGGGGCAACATGGGGGTGACAGAGGGAGGGAGTTGAGGGCAGATGTTGTTGATGGCAAGGAGGTGGTGAAGGTAGAAGTATGTTGACGACTTGATCAGGAGCTCTCTCTGGGACAATTGGAGTAGGCCCCATCCTTGGCCTTAGTCATCGAGAAACTAAGGGAGATTCGGGAGCAGGTGAGTTTCATTGATCAACATCAATATGAAGATAAGTTGGAGTACATATATTATTTCAATGCCATCCAGTCTAGCCAGGAAGAAATCCTGGACGCTATTGCTTCTTTGCATAGGAACCAAAGACGAATAATGGACTACCTATAAAATATTGAGGCATTCATGATGCATTTGGAATTCCTTATAGTTGGTAGAGCTGGACCCCCAGAACCCCCGGGAGAAGGCAGGGATCGCCCGCCATGATTTCTCTTGCGATGCAATTTGTTGTTAACAGTTTTGGGTATGCATGTGGTATAGTTAGTATGGGGATTTTGCTAATTTTTTTGTGTCATCTATCTTTTATAAATTGGAATTTTCTTTAGACTAGGGAAAATTCGCAAGGAAAAAACCTCTGCAATTGTGCTTGAGGTTTCTCGGCCCTGTGGCCGCCCGAAGGCTCTCTCGAGTGGTGCATCATCCAGCGAGGCACACGCTCCCCCTACAATCAGACAGATCGCCTCACCGAGCAGGTTGGAAAGACTATGTCCGCCGAGGTTTGAGTGAGCTCGATCCGGTCGAGCTAAGGCTTCTCCTATGGAGTCTTCATCGCCCTCTCCTTCTGAAGCCGAAGCCTTTGCTAAACTTCTGAACTCTCTGCCAAAAAAGAAAGCAACAAAGGCTTCGAAATTTGTGAAACACCTGGATGATATCCTAGAGATCTCGCTCCCTCCTGAGAAACCGATCCAGGTCGCCCTCTCCTTGTCTGAGCGTGCCTTGGTGGGACAGTTCACAGGACTCTGGCCCTCCTCCAAATCCACAGAAAGCTGGGTCGCAAGAAACTGGGCGCCGCTGATATCGGGCAAGGTCACTTCATATTTCCTGGGGAAGGGTTTCTTCATGTTCAAATTTTTTGAAAAGGAAGATAAGGATCTGATCTTCCGTAATGGACCCTATTTCATGGGCCCCCAGGGCCTGTATCTCAATAAGTGGATGCCCAACTTTGATCCAACAGTCGACGTGCCCACTGCCGTCCCTGTGTGGGTTAGATTGCCCAACCTGCCAATGCATTATTGGAACTGGGAATCCGTTAAGCACATCGGGAACACCCTGGGTAAATTCATTGATCGAGCAAACAACAAAGATCAATATGACTGTGCTAGAATTTGTGTTGAAGTTGACCTTCAGGTTGGCCTACCTGAGGCAATAAATATTAGAGTTGGAAGCTGGACGCATGTTCAAAAGCTAGATTATGAACAACTGCCGTTCAAGTGCAGGAAGTGCCAGGTCTATGGTTATTTTGCTAGAGGATGCCCAAAAAATATTGAAGTGGAGAAAGGCAAAGAGGATGGATGGACGTAGGTTAAAAGGACCAAAAGAAAAGCACCTAGAACAGGAAATACTAATGGAAAAGCTCTCCAAACAGGATCAGGGTCTCAAAACCCACACATGGAAGAGCAAGGAAATAAATTTATACAACTAAGCTCAACAATAGAGGAAACCCAAGTTTTGGAGACACAAAATCAAGGATCGCCCCAAAAAGAGCCCCCCCAGGGACCAAAGCAAGCAGATAGTAAAGCAGACAGAATGGAAGATACACCCTCAGAAGAGCTTGAGGAAGTACAAGGCTCAAAGGACTAAGAAGAAGAAGGTGAAATAGGTGAATCGCAAACCTCGGCCAGAAGATCTTTGAGGGGCCGAAAATCTGCCTGTGAGAAAAGAGAGCAGGAGACCTACAAAGACAAACTGCAAGGAAGTCAACGCACCCTCGAGAAACTCCTGGCTAAAACTTCGAAGATGAATAGAAACTAGCCCCAGAGCTCTAAAGGAGCTCTCCATGCCAAAAACAAGTGATGAGGATCGTCTCCTAGAACTGTAGGGGTATGGGGAGAAAAATTAAAGAAGAATCTGTTAAAAGTTTGATAAGATCTGAATCTCCTGACATATTCCTCATCCAGGAGACTAAAATGGAGGACAAGGCCTTCCTCCATATCGGCAAAAATCTGTGGAAAAGAAGTGAAGGGCAAGCTGTCTCAGCCAGGGGTGCCTCAGGAGGCCTGGGCGCCCTCTAGAATGCAAACAAGTTCACAAGGGTGAAAGAGATCGCCAACACTCATTGGCTATTCTCAAAGCTGAAGCACGTTGACTCAGATGAGACCCTTTGTCTCTTCAATGTGTATGTCCCAGCCAGTGCAGGAGATAAAAAGAATTGCTGGGATTCTATTAGAGAACTGGCAGACTCTGAAGACTTAGCAAATATCATCATCGCTGGGGATCTAAATCTCACTTTAACTATGGCTGAAAAATGTGGAGGGAGAATTGTAAGGGATCCAGTGCGAGAATGGGTTGAGGATCCGCTCCAGGACTGGGACATGATCGATATCAAACCTTTGTCGGGCAAATACACCTGGTCCAACAAAAGACTCGGTCCGGGCCATATTGCTGCAAGGTTAGACAGATTTCTTGTCCAAAGTTCTTTTCTTCTTCTTGGTCTAGACTCTAGAATGCATATTCTCCCTTGTAGTGTCTTTGATCATAAGCCCATCAAGCTCGATCTTTTGGCTCACTGGGATCAAGGCCCCATTCTTTTTAAATTCAATCCCTTATGGATCAAGGAGCAATCCTTTTTGCATCTAGTAAAAGATTATTGGAAGCAACCAGTCAATGGCTCTGCGTTCTTTGTATGGGAGGAAAAGCTCAGGAGAGTGAAGGCTGCATTAAAAATTTGGGCAAAATCTCTCCCAAACCCTGTAGTGGAAAGGAAGAAGTTACAAGAACAGCTAGAGATCCACCATCTTAATTCAGAAAATGAAGAGATCACAAAAGAAATTCTCGAAAAAGAGGCGGACCTCCAGCAAAAGTTGCTTAAAGCAAGCCTGGCTGAGGAAGAGTACTGGAGAACCAAATCTCGTAGGCTTTGGCTTAAGGCAGGCGACAGGAATTCATCCTTCTTTCATAAGCAAGCCCAAGCACGGAAAAATTTTAATTCCATCACCGAAATCAAGGAAGAGAACATCATCCATAGAGACATTCAAAGCATAAAAAATGCGGCCTTCCTCCATTTCAAAAATCTATATAGCGAAATAGAGGGGCAGGGTCAAATTCCATCGATCGTAAATGAGGTTCCCACTCTGATATCTTCCAGAAAGAATCAGTTCTTGGAAGCAGAAGTCACAAATAAGGAAATCAAATCCGCCCTCTTCTCCATGGAGTCGGACAAGGCCCCAGGCCCAGATGGCTTTACTGCCAGATTCTTGCAGAACTGTTGGCAGACAGTCGAAAAAGATTTATGCAGAATGGTCCGGAAATCTCAAACCTGTCAGAAAATAGGGGGAAGCACCAACTCAGCTTTCCTGGCCCTCATCCCCAAGGAAAGAGGCGCCAACTCCTTCTCCAGATTTCATGCTATATCCCTTTGCAATATAGGCTACAAACTGATAACAAAAGTGATTGCGAACAGATTGAAAACAATTCTCCCTGACATTATTCCAGAGAATCAGGGGGGCTTCATTCAGGGAAGACAAATTGTGGACAACTACATCCTAGTCCAAGAGGCGATCCATTCAAGCTTGGCTCGGAAAGAGAAAGGAATGGTTGTCAAACTCGATCTTGAAAGTGCCTTTGACAGGGTGAGGCATAGATTCTTGTTGGATGTCCTTCACAAATTTAGGTTTGAGCATAAATTTATCAAATGGATTAGGCTTGCATCAGTGAGCCATGGATTGCCCCTCTGGTGAACGGGAGAGCCACAGACTTCTTCAAAGCCTCAAGAGGGCTGAGGCAAGGGTGTCCTCTCTCCCCTTTGCTCTTTGTCCTCCAAGCCTTAGTTATAAGCTTCCTCTTGAATAAAAAACAGTCGGAACAAGAAATAATGGGAATAAACATTGCAAGAGGAGTAAAAAGCATAAATCATGCGCTGTTCGCGGACGACTCTCTGTTGTTGAGTGCTGCCTCTTTGGTCTTGGCTAATCAATTTAAAGAGGTAGTGGACGCCTATTGTGAAGACTCAGGAAGCAAGCTCAACAAAGGCAAATGTCATGTCTTCTGTTGGAATACCTCTGTCAAATCGCTCCAAGCCATTTCAAACTGTTTTGGCTTCGCAGCCACCTCTTCTTAGAAATCATTCAAGTACCTGGGGCTCCCTGTCTTTCAAAAAAGGGCTCTCAGCAGAGAATGGCTGCCTCTGTTGGAAAACTTCAAAACTAAAATACAATCCTGGGGATACAATTGGCTCAATCTAGCAGGTAAGACAGTGCTAATAAAAGTAGTTTTGAATAGTCTACCCATTTTTCAGGCAGCAGTGATGATGGCTCCCATTGGCATAATGAGGAAGATGGAGGCTTACATAAAAAACTTTTTCTGGAAAGGTGGCAAAGCTAACGAGAAGAGAATCCCCTTAATAAGCTGGAACACAATTTCTCTACCCAGAATGGAAGGCGGTTTAAATTTTAAAAATCTCAGCAATCAAAATATAGCCATGGGTGCAAAATTGTTATGGAGGATCATCGCTCCAAAACCAGGTTGGGCACAGCTTGCACTGTGGAAAAAATATTATGATGGGCAGAGAACACGCTGCCTGGACAATCCAAAGACAATTACAGGCTCAATGATACACAAACTGTGCGAAAAAACCTCACCCCTGATCAAGCAATATGCGCACTGGATTCCAGGTAATGGTCAGCGCATTCAAATATGGGATGACCGTATCATGGGTAGCGAGCCGCTTGCTGAAGACCATTCTTTAGCCTCTCTGAAAGATTGGTTGGACAATGTTGGTATCAAAACGTTGTGGGATTTATCCCACTGGGAAAACGATGAATGGCAGCGTTGGAAAAATTTAGAGGTGCCACCGAACCTTGTCAATGACTACACTACTTTTCTCTCCCACTTGAAAGGCAAAGCCCCAATGAACAGAAGGAAAGCAGACATTCGAGGTTGGGGCCTGATCCCTGGAAAATACACTGTCTCACAGGGATATATCCAGCTCTCTCGTTATACTAATGCACCGCCTGATTCGAGGCCCTCGCAGGGGATCTGGTCATCAACAACGCTGCCCAAAATTGACTCCTTCTGTTGGCTATTATGTCACCCCAGAATTTTGACAGATGATAGGTTCAGGAAAAGAGGATATTAGGGCCATCTCGCTGCTCGCTGTGTGAGGAACAAGAAGAAAATGCCTCCCATATGATGCTGGCCTGTAAATTTGCTACAGAACTGTGGAAGGAGGCTTTAGGCCCATGGAGCATGAATTTCGTCCCTCTCAACCACTGCTCAGAACTGTTCTCTAATTGGAAGCGAATGTACCCTGGTGGCACTGCTCAGAACCCCAAAATCAAAGATGCATGGCTCGCCTTGCCCAAATTAATCTGCTGGCATATCTGGCTGGAAAGAAACCAAAGGATTTTTAAGGATAAGAAGAGCTTCTAAGATAACCTGGGTAAAACTTAAAAGTCACCTCAAAGATTGCATGGGAGACCAGATTGATATGACGGATCTCACTGCACAAGAAATAGTTTGGGGAGCCTCCCTGGATCTCCAATTCTCTGATAAAGTAAAGGCCCCCTCTCCTCCTCTAAAGCTTTGGCAAATCTGCCTTAAAGACACAGAATTTGCTGAATTTTGCATCAAAAAGGCGAGGAAAGCTCTCTTTTTTGACGGTGTAGCAAAAGGCAATCCAGGCAAATCTGGAGCTGGTGGTGTTATCAAAAGTGCAGAGGGCAGAACGGAAGCTAGATATGCTTGGGGAGTGGGCATTAACACCAGTATTCAAGCTGAAGCACTAGCTCTCCTCCAGGGGCTCAAGGTGCGCAAGACCTTGGCAATCAAAGATGCAGTTGTTTTTGGGGATTCTCATACTATTATAAAGGCCATTGTGGACAACTCCTCTCCCTCAGATTTAAGACTATCTAGATTGCTGAGTAGAATTAACTCCCTGACATACTCCTTTCAGAATTTGGAATTTATTCACATAAATAGGGATAATAACAAAGAAGCAGATGCCGAAGCCAATAAAGCGGTTCTCCTCCCTCTCGGAAACTATATAAGAGATGGAGAAGAAGGCTGGGATCCCGTCACCTAGCTGTCTGATAAAAATGTTTTACTGTCTTCTATTAAAGTAGTTTGTTTGCATCTATAAATTAGGAAAGATAGAGAAATCTTCAAGAAATATAGAATGCAAAATTTGCAGGATCATTAGGAGATAGTTATATGGTTCCTGGATGAAGAGAAATCTGGGCCCTTCCTTCCTCTTTGTAACCTGAATTGAGGCATTTCAGCCAAGAAGCAATATATAAGTCTAACCGTTCCTGTTAAAAGAAAAATAAAAATTTGGAATTTTCTTTAGTATAACTTCCCCACAACAAATCTGGTCAGAGTGAGGAAGGTAGAGGTGAAAATTCATCTATTACAAGCAACTTCTCATTGAAAATCTAAATGATTTTTTTTGACTGACAATATATCAATAATATATATATATATATATATATATATATATATATAAAATTTATTCTTATTCATAAAAATACATTCACTACCTTTTTAACTAAAAGGAAAAACAATCCTTCAAATTTAAAAATAGTTTGACCCACTGTATTATAGAACCATTGAAGACAGATATAAAAACTCGCCCATGGTTTTGTATGTATTCACTATGGTAAAGATTCTTACAAATAGTATGATCCTTATGACGACAATGTACCATCCAATAACATAACACTAGCAATTGCCCCTAAAGGTTTAAAGGTACACCAAAGGAATAGAAGTTTTGGGAAGATCATCTCGCCACTCACTCCAATGCAAGCATCATTAATTGTTTCTATGAGTGGAGCAAAATTCCTTCTCGACAAGAATATGTAAATGAAGGATATCTAAAGTGACTCAAAGATGTTAGAAAGGGACATACAAATATCTAAAAATGACTCCTCTTGTTAGATTTTGATGAGCTGAATTAGGCTGCTATTAGGATTGAAGAATGCATTTTCGATATTCAGAAAGATATCATTGTCGGTGTTTTAATGACTAACGAGCATAATTAGTCTTCTATTAGGATTGAAGAAGGTATTTTCAGTATTCATAAAGACGTCATCGTCAATTCCTTTGGTACAGTCCAGTGTCAGAGAAAGGGGAATGGGAACGATAAAAGAGGATGTGGAGTTGAAGTAGAGTGACACTATTCTAGCGGTGGAAAGAGGGACGTGCTTCTAGAAAAAGCACTCTAATTTCGTTAGTCATTTTCTCATTAAGTTCATTCATCAAATTCTCATATATGTTTTTAAAAAAAACCAACATGTTGATGTTAATATATTTAAATGATCTAAACCACCATGTTTATTTTGTTCTTAAGTTCAAAATCTACAACTTTCATTATTTGAGTCATCCATGATACCATCATTATATGCGTTTATAAATTTAATGTACTTCCATTTTTAGTATTTACAAGACACAAAAAAAACTAGCTTTACCTATAATATATTAGAAAAAAACATCATTATTTGTTGCAGATGAATTCCTGCATTCTGGCCATCGAGAAGCATGCCATTGAGAATTACAAAAAATTACAAAACCTCTGGATATTCAATCTGAGATCATTAATTTACCATTTATGTACAAAGGAATAATTAATAGAATCATATTTTTCAAAGCATATGATATAGAAAAACAATTTAGAAACAAGATGCAATCTAAGGTTGAATTTCCAAGTATATTTCTTAGTAGAACAAGATCTTGAGTATCATGAATCAAAGTAAATTACGATTCAAGAAAATAATTCAACAATGACTAGAGATTATCATTTAAAGCGAGGCTTATTTCAATCATTAGATGCGTGCTGCAAGTTAGGCATACACAATTTTGTCGTTATATAATAAGAAGCAACGAAATGTATATTTTTGGCTCTTTATCCTTCTATTTCTTATTTCTTACCACTGTTTTAATGGGATATTACACGAGAAACCAAATTAACATGCAAATTGACGCTTTCAAATCCTTACTGTTAGAATAGGACTTTCTTGTTATAAGAATTATATGTGCTACAAATTTTAGGAATCCACTAGATACTAAGGGCTTTTGATGTGCTGCTAGATAGTCCCTGGGCCCTCATTTTGATTAAAATAATCTTTTAAATAACCCCGCAATTTCATTCAATAAAAAAATTGCAATTGGAATTCTAATAAGTAGATATGACACGGTAGAGCAAGCATAGAATGATTGGGAAGGTTTAATGATAATTTTTTCACTCAGTTCCAGCGTCATGATGCGATTATGTTGTAAATGTCTGATGTATGTACCGCTCCGTGAAATAAGCCAAAAGTGAACTTCTTAAAGTTTCACACCCTTTTTCATAGAAGGAAAGTCAGTTATCACTAACAATGCAAAAGTCTCAAATTTCTCTCTATTTTTTTGACTCCTTTAAATGGTCCATTCAAGCATAGAATGGTTGGGAGGGTTTAATGATAACTTCCTTACTCAGTTTCCTCTCATGACACGATTATGTTGTAAATCTCTAATGTATGTACCACTCCGTGAAATAAGCCAGAAGCAGGTTTCTTCTAAAATTTCACACCCTTTTTCAAAAAAAAAATCAGTGATCACTAACAATGTAAAATTCTCAAATTTCTCTTTTTTTTTTTTTTACTCCTTTAAATGGTCCATTTTTCATTATTTTTTTTTTGGGGTTCTAACAACAAAATTTTCTAAAATTTTCCATTTTGATGATTTTTAGAGTTGATATCCCACCCATTTTTTCCAATGTTGAATTTTGCAACATTATTATCAATGGCTATGGGAAAAATCGTAGTCACCAAGACCACTATGCTTTAATTGTAATCAATGGACCGCTATGACTGACTAGACTGCTATGAACAAAGTCGTGACCTTATAATGACAGTGATCGCGATTTGCAAAGTCATGACTGGAAATTTACAAACAACCAGAGCGCTAAGTTATGCTTATCCATTCAATACCTAGTCGTCATAATGTGTATATCTATATCTCGGGGTTTTGCGTTTTGCATTTTGTCCTTTGCGGGTTTTGCATTTTTTCCTTTGCCACCTGGGTGAAAGTGGTTGAACGAAGGAATATGAAATTGAGTTTTTGGTTGAATCTGTCTGGCCAAAGCCATAGATGAACATTTTTGGTGTAATTAATACAAAAGTGATATTTATTAATGCAATGCCATAAAATATAAGGATTAAATTTATCGTCTATCCATCCCATAACATAAATTATTATTATTTAAATATAAAGACTATCTTTTATTTAAAAGGAATTTTATTAAATTGATGGGTTATGAAGTTGAAAAAAATTAAACGCTTGGTGATTCATTGATGACAACTAAGTCGTTTTTATGTAGCAAAGCCATATCTTTACAATATTAGTATTTGGATCTGTGGGTTATGAGCCCACGTATATATTGAACGCTTTTACATTAGCGAAATTATAACATAACTCTACTAATCAATGCCAGACCTTCTTTGACTTTTCTTTTTGTCAGGCTTCAATCCACGCTGTCAATTCCGCTCCGTCAGATCAACGGCTATTGCGCGATCTCCAACCTTCACCCATTTCCCGTTGGAACTCAAAGAAGTTAAACTGCTTTGAATAATTCATCGGGTATGTCGGCGTGTTAACCCACATGCACATTCGAGCGCGATTACCATTCGATCAGTCAACCAACGAGCGGTCCTGATGATCAGAACTCAACGAGGTTTTAAGCCCGTTGAATAAAACCTCATCGCGTCTGTTTTTGGAATTAACGGCCACACTTGTTTGCACGCGATATGCGTCCGATCAGCTTTCAATGGACGGTCCGATCCTACAGAACCGTAAACTCGGTTTAATGATTTTCTCGGGTCCGTTTTTAGAGTTAAACTTCAGTGCCTGTAGCCACGCGATGACCATTAGATCTATAGATCTGTCAATCAGACGATCAGATCTACTCTGGGGTTTCTCCACGAACTTATCAGGTTTCTCATGTTCTGCCAATATTATCTGTCGATCTAGACGATCCGACGGTTTCCGATGTGTTTATTCAATCTCCTCCGTTGACCTGATCTCGTTAGCTTATTGGTGGAATTCACATTATAACGCAGATCTGCCTTACTTTATCTAAGGCGCTCACATTACTCCATACAACACTCACTCTATGATATTGTATTATCATTGGATCGCCATCGATCCTTATAGTGATTGATAGTCGATCAATAAACCTGAACATGAGATTTAACTCTTTCAACGCATTCATCTAAATTATAAGTAAAACAACACACATATACATGAAATCCACATAACACGTATATTTCAATTATATATAGAATCGATTACAGGCTAAGGCATCTCAGCCTTAGTCACAAATTCCCCTGCGGCTACATTGTATCCAATCTCTCTCTCACAACACACAGTTACACAATTTATTGAAATAACTACAGAATCATGGATCATTCTAGATGCATGGTCTTCTCCTAAGATTGCTCAAACCAACCCCTAAATCTCTCTATACGCATACATGGCAGATAGTTAATTAATTAAGCCTTCTAGAGACTTATCAATTCCATCAATTTAGCTCTATTTTAAACAAAATTTGCCCCAGTTTACAATGATTGTCCATGTTTCCTCTTTCACAGTTTTGGATTCCGATTTTAATTAAGAGTGCTCAGATGCTCCTGCATCACTCATTATGTTTGTGTTTGTTTAGTTACCATATTTTCAAAAATACATTTTTGCATTTTTATTTAATATGTTTTTATATTTTATTATTACTTATATATAATTTGAGAATGATAATCATATAAAAACATGTTTTACCTGAGTAATTTGATATTTCAATATCTCTTTTATATTAATGACATATGATCTCTGATTTAACATTTAATTAATCCACAATATATATTTAAAGAGGACAGAAGATTATTTATTTATGATAGATGTGAGATATATTCATGTAAATTATAATTTTTTTTTTTTGTTTTTTTTACAAGTCCTCGACTGTTTCCACTATCGAGGGTTTTATTATGTAAAAACTAGTATCTTTTATCTTTCATATGTGTGAACATTCGCCTCTAGTGTTTGATCTATGTAAGTGTACTATGTTTTGCAAACATCATATAAAAGGCATCTGAAACTTCACAATTGTTTTGATCGAAATGTTGGTAGCCTATGACAACTATGAAAGCAATTTTGTGAATTGAAGTTTGATTCTACTCACTGTATGATCATGTTAGGTAACTCTATTGAATGCAAAGCATAATTTGTTTTCTATAATATTTGAGAATTTTCAAGTCAAATGAACCATTCCGTTGTGTCCATAATGTTTCTTCTAAATAGAAATGCCTTTCGTTTCATCCAAAATAGTTTATATATATATATCACTTGTGTTTTTAGTTTATTTAACATTTTGGCTTTCACTTAGTTTTGATTTTGTTTGGTAATTATTTGGATATTCTTTTTTATGCATTTTGAGTCTTTGAAATAGAATTAATGATTATAGGTTTGTCTCTCTACTTATTTTTGCTAACCAAATATTGGTATTTCAACCTAATTATGATTTATGGGGAGAATTTGTACGTTTGTGTGAATGTTGTTTTGTCTACGTTCAATTTTTTTGACATTTTGTGTTTGCAACTTTAGTTTTCTATGGCAATTCTTTTATGGCCTAGTTATCTATTTGGACCAAGCAATCTTGACCCTCAAAGCTTTTGGTGTAGTTCTTACTAAGGTTCACGGATTTATCATGTTGTGAGATCCTTTTTTATTGGTTGAGAAACACTTCAACTAACTTCTTATAGCCCTCACTACTTTGAGTGACTCACCCCAACCTTGTTGTCTATGTTTAGGGAATCATATATGGTGGTTACAAGCTTCATGTCGATTAAGTCACTATTTTGAGTCACTCACCCTGATCTTGTTGTTTATGTTAGGGCATTATATATGGCGGTTGCAAGCTTCACATTGGATCTTTTTTTTTAAACAAATAACATACATTTTACATTAGACTAAATTCTGGTGTAATATTTTTTTTCACAAAGGAACTGACCAACCTCAACTAACCTCGAAATTCCATCTAAACAACATATAGATAAAGTCAAACACATGGAGCAACCGTGCCACCTCTTCATGCACCCACCATTATGTGTTTCCATCTCTATGTGAAGCTTGGACTCATATTCTTGATAAGAAAATGAAATATTGATAACCTAAAGGTTAGAAGCACAGTTTTGCTGGTTGTTTAGAGGGTGTAATGGTTATTGAATTCATGTGCTTGATATTATGAGAGTCATTATTAGGATATATGTTAAATTTTATGACAATATCTTGACATGCATGCCTCATTTGTTCCTCTTAAATGTACAAGACATCTTCGATGCATGTTCCATCTCCTTTTACTTCTTCTTCTCCTCTTGTTATCCTATTCCTTCTATTATGGATTACTGCTAATCTTCCTATGATCTTGGAGAATCCAAAATTCCTCAAACTTTGAAGTGGTCAAAATGTGATGAAAATAGCATCAAGGCATAGAGCTTCACAAGACGTTTCCAATTCCTATTGAACAACCTCAAATGGAATTTGCATGCGAAAGTTATTGTTTTGAAGTTCTTAGGATGTGGTAGTCTATACAAATGACACATGGCAATACAAAGCTAACGCGTTAGTACCAAATGTGAACACATGGTTGTATGTAGTGTAACTGGTAGTATGATAGTTGACAAGTGGCACAATTGGAGGGTGACATATGGAAAACATAAAGGTGACGTGGAAACATGAGTAGAAGATATCTGACAGAAGTAGGTGATTGTGTAGCTGACATGGCAAGTGACTATGTAGTTGAATAGGTGGCAAGTGGACCAATAGGGAATGGCACATGGACCAATTAGTTGGGTCCATATTGTAGCTTATTTTTCACAAAAGGATCTTTATCAATAGCGTAATGATTGGTCCACAACGAGATTTGAACCCCTCACCATGTCATAAGCAATCAACAGTTTAATTGTCCCACCAAAAATTCTTCATTGTAACCTTCATCTTGTGCCTTTTGTTAAACTTGTGTTGCAACCGTGTTCCAAATAAAACAAATCCGCAGGGGTTGACCCTAAAACCTTCTCCAATGAGAAAATGTAATTTGAAACACCTCAACCAATTTACCACGTCAACACATGTAAATGGGTTTCATTGACTTACAATTTCAAATATTTGCAAGGGCGTTGTCTAACCATGAGGCTTTGGGAGGTTTTGGCAAAATTGTGTTTTGTAAAATATTCATTTTGTTAGAAAATTATATATTACAGAGCATTGGAACACATAAAATATTGTAGAAATATAAACACAGAAAACGCATAAAACAAGAGAGACACAAATATACGTGGTTCACCCAGTTTGGTCTATGTCCACGGAGAAACAGACAGTCCTTATTTTATTATATTATCCAACAAACTGAAGAGATACAACCTACATCAGATTCGTTGTAACACCCTCTTCGCTCTCAATCTCCTCTCTCTTCCTCACTCAGAATACATCTATATATATATATATATAATATATAATAGAAGAGAGAGAGAGAGAGAGAGAGAGAGAGAGAGAGAGAGAGAGAGAGAGAGACGCAATACAATTCCCCTCATATATAGTGAGGGGTTGCTTTTCTAGGGAAAAACCCTAAACTAAACAAAAATTCTACCGTCAGATCATCCGCCTATGAATGACCCAAACTGACTAGAAATTACTAGACTTTTATAAGGAAAATTTACATATATTTTTAGCTTCGGGGGCGCTGCCTCCAAACCCTCGCCGGGGGACCGCTAGCCCCCGGACCCCCCAGCTGGGGGAGAATTAGCCCCCCCTAGACCCCCACAGGGGGAACAAGTCCCCCCGCACCAACCCCCCCCGCGTGGAGGGGTGTACAGTCTTCCTGGGGTATACATTTGACTGAAACCTTTGAATACAGAAGATAATCAGGCTCCACACCCAACACATTTTTGTTCTTTAAATTTGGTTTTTAACTACATATATGGATTCCAAACCCTATAAAACCCCTAGGGTACTCGGATTGTGGAGAGTTCACAACTCAAACTTGTGATTCCAACAAATCCCCATCGAATTCTAGGAAATTTTGACCAAAAGAAGGAGCCAGAAAACCCTCCAAAAAGTCTAATACATAGCCTATGACATTCACAAGGGCTTGACCTCGGTTTTGGTGCATTACAAAAAGTTTTATATTTTAAAATATTTTCCATCACACCAGGTGATGAGCCCTGGTATTGCATCAAGGATGTTACAACTCCTAAGGTTCTCAAATTAAATTATCAATCTAGGGTTCGTACAAACTTAGAGGTGACAATGTTATATGCACATTAGGTTAAGTTCTAGTAATGTCACCCTCAATTATTGGATTAGATAAAGGCATACATCAGACCACTCCTTCAGCTAACTAAAAAGATATTTTCTATGAAAACATATCATAATTGCAAGGAAATGAACATTATTCTAATTGCAAAAATGAAAGTACCATTCATTAAATGTAGAGGCTACTTGTGACTGTAGGGAATGAAAAGGATACACTAGTTGAAAAAATAAACCATGATACTCTTTTTGAAAACTAATCTAATCAATGTTATACTTGCATGAATCATTAATCTAATTGCAAATTGCTTGAGAAGAAGAAATTCAGTCTACAACACATAACTAGGGAATTCAAAAAACTAAGTCTAATCTACTTGTTGTTTTATGTTTGCAGTGGAGGAAGGATAGGTTTGGAGTGGTCCGGGAGTCTCCCTAATCATGGAATTAAAGCTTGGGGGAAATTATTCAACATCAAAATGTAAAATTCAAGGTCCTAGGGAAAATACGGTTGAATTTAGACGATGCCATAGGATTGTTACAGGGTGCTATAGGAAGCCTTGTTTTGCTACAGGAGTGCTTTGTTTTTCTACAGGAGTGGGTCAAAGAGATTTCTGCGGGAAAAGCAGGTGTTATGAAGGTGAAGTAAGGAGGATGAGGATGAATGAAGGATGTTTGATGCCTTTTTCTAAGATTAGCACCCCTCAGAGGCCTATCTTGCACAAATGTTCATGCCCACAGTTTCCTTCATTAGCCCTGAAAATATGATTTTGGTGGCAGATCTTGAGAGTAGTATGAGGTGTCCAAGAGAAGGATGGAGATGACAAGGTGGATGTGGATGAGTGTGCCAACCCCTGCAAGTCACTGGAAGCTCCTGCAAGCTAGTAATCAAGGACATACAACTACTAATCAATATTGTAGTATAATCAATCAAAGTGGAAAGGATGAGTTGAATTTAAGATCTATTCTATCCTATAACATGCATCTGATCTATTTTCCCAGCCATAAGATTAATTTCCAAGGTGCAGAAACCAAGCATGCAACATAAATTCAATCTAAGGCCTAGCAAACTCGAAAGAAACATAAACACATATTTTTGGCTTGTTGATGTAGACCTCACAACCACACTTCCCACAAGAGAGATGGTGATCAAACCCGCAACTATAATTTTTGCAATATAATTCCTACTTAAACAAGGAAAGAAATACAACCACTTAAACCAAAACAAAGGAAAAAGGCATGAGAGGGACTAAAGCCTTTGGGTTGGTCCCTAACCCAAGGGTTCAAACCCTCTTAAGCTAACTCAGATGTAGATCAACAAAGGACCTTGTATCAAGAGAAAATAGAGTGCAAACACATAATCTCAAAATGAAGATAACAATCTCAATTACTTAGCCTTCAATAACTCTTCCTATTTCAGAAGGTTCAAATCCTAATGAGTCCTTGGTCTTGTTTATTTATATAAAAAGTGATAGAGGAGTAAATCCCTTGAGAGGAGGACTTCTTCCCTAAAATATCGAAATTAGTGGATTTGTTTCCCTTGGATCTTCACTTGCACTTGATTTCCTCGGTTGCAAGTAGACTTCAAGTTGTTGGTGAGGAATATTGGGACTCAAGTCGAGTTGGAGAGCTAATGTAGTGGAAAAGACTCCTATATTATCTCTAGATTCCTCCATTGTGCACTTGCATACTCCAAAAATGCTTATTTTGCTTGCATATTAACCACATTAGGCCATGAGATGTGACAAACACCCTTTAGTATTCCTACTAAGCACATTATGGATTGAAAATGTAAATTAATGTTAGAAAAAGAGAGTTTAAGGGTTGAAGGATAACACAATGGGCCTGAAAATATACCTATTGATGGGACCCATCATCACCCCCTTGCTGAAGGTGCTTCTCACCCTTTGAGTGACTCACTAACTAATTCTAGTTAATTCATGGCCCTGGTGGCCTCTCTAACATCCCAAGGCACCCCAGATGGTGTGCCTTCCTATGGATAGAACCCTGCAATTGTTTCTATGTATGCCCACTCCTTTCTTTCTTCTGCCTAGTCTCTTCTCTCCTATAGGCCCAAAAGTAAGGGAGGATTGAGTTTGAACCCCATCCATTTGATCTTTAATATTTGAATGATCCTCTTGTAAAGTGCGGTTTTCTCCAAGGCATTCCTTACTCTTTCAAGAGAGTGATATTCTCTGATTTGCAAATTGTGAGGTGGGGCATGGCATATCCTTTGGCAAGACTACAAGCTATCAATCCCCAACAACCTAAAGGTGTCCTCAACATGGATGATAGATTGTTTGATCCAGATCTTGGGGGGAGGAAACCAAGATCTAAAAAATGGAATGATAAAAAAATATGAGAGCAAACAATAAGCGAAACCACAATTTATTTTTTTATTAAAACAAAGAATCATTGTAAAAGCTACATTGTGATGGACAATATCTCCTTTTACAAAATGTGAATTGTTACTCATAGTATTTTTTTGCTTACAATACCACAAGTAAATTCGATGGGTGGGTAAATACCACAGTGAATTAATACCATGGGTGGCTGTCACTTACAATACCATGGGTAAATTACAAGGGTGGATAAATACCATGGGAAGATGAATACCATGGGTAGATGCCACTTCCAATACCATGGATAAATACCATGTGTGGATGCCACTTAAAATACCATGGATAAATTCCATGGCTTGAAAAATACCATGAGTGGATGAATACCATGGGTAAATTCCATGGGTGCATGAATACCAAGAGTGGACGCCATTTTACATTCAGATCATTCCTCCCTCCTTAAGAAGTAATGATCCCCATTGCGTGAAGTTCTCTCCTACGAAGCCTTTGTTGAATATGAAGAGCCACTAAAGAGAAGGGTTTTATGTGGTTAACCCATAACCATGATGAATGAATATCTGAGTATAGAGATACCCTTAATTCGTGTGACCAACTGTGATACTAGTATTGTGCGGCCTAGCAAATGAATACCCTGTAATACTTGTGACCAACTATGATACTAACTGTCTATGACCTAGTAAATGGACTTTGATGACAAAGGTTTTGTGCGGTTGACCCATAACCTTGGGTTTGTGGGTGACCCATAACCATGATTCTTGTCAATCTACTTAGTAAAAGCATGGTGGCTTGTCTGGTAGATTCTCTAATTCAATGAGATGTTGTAAAGGCTTCTTTCACATTATAGACCTCTTGTTGCAACTTTGCTGATAAATTCGGTTACACGTGATGAAATCAAACTCCGCCAAAGACCCATTAGAGGTATTGAAGAGATATTTCTATTGATATAAGACAATTGAACTTTGATGACCTATGGAGTGAGAAAATTATTCCAGAAACACATGGCACATGCATCAGTGCACGGTTCTAGACATGTGTAACTTCAATTGCTCATATCTCTAAAGTCGGGAAACATAATCAAATTACATAAAAAAAAAACCCATTTGAGCTAACATTTCTTTTTTTTTCAAATGAGATATTTTGCACATTCTAAAATTCTTTGTGGAGCTCTTATAACTTGTATGAAGTGTGTTGAATATTGTTTCCAAACTTTGAAACTGAAATATTCTTCAAACCCTCATTCCCATGGAGTCGTAACCTGAATCTAATACCATTGATATGGATCTTGTGGAGAGGCCCCCAAGATCTAAAAAATGAAATGATAAAAAAATATGAGAACATAGTAAAAAAAAATCAAAAAGATTTTTTTTTATTAAAACAAATAATCATTGTAAAAGCTACATTGTGGTGGACAATCTGTCCTTTTACAAAATGCGACTTGTTACTCATAGCCTTTTTTTGGTTACAATACCATAGGTAAATTCCATGGGTGGGTAAATTCCATAGGTGAATGAATACCATGGGTGGATGTCACTTACAATACCATGGGTGGATAAATACCATGGGAGGATGAATACCATGGGTAGATGCCACTTACAATACCATTGATAAATACCATGGGTGAATGAATACCTTGGGTGGATGCAACTTACAATACCTTGATAAATTCCATGGTTGGATAAATACCATGGGTGGATGCATACCATGGGTAAAATCCATGGGTGGATGAATACCATGGTGGATTCCATTTTCCATTTGGATCATTGTTCTTGTGTTGCCATGTATTGAGGGGAAAATTTGGGATCGGTGGAGATGATGTTGTGGTATTTAATGAAAAATTTGGGGCTTAGTAAATCTTCTCTGATGTAAAAAGGCTCATTTTCTTCTTTGGTCATCACCCTCTTCACTTCCTCAATCCTTGTTTCTTCATGGGTCAACCAAGAGACTAGCACAATTAGTTACATGTCCCCCAATATTGAGTTAGGGTCCCAAAATTTCATGTCTACTAGGATCATATTATGCATATAGAACTCAACTATTTTGGCTCTGTCCTTAGTACATACCTTCTGACAGAAGTCAACGAGCTTCATGTAGTCTTGGAATGGTAGAGAGTCATATTGTGCTAATGTTTTTATCTGGAATTTCAACCACTGCTCCTTGAGGAAGATGGCATAAGACTTTGATGGTTGTTTGAGTTGTATGGCTTCAATGGAAAAACTTGCCATTGTGGAAATTTGTGCATCATTTTCCTGCAGATGATACCTTAGTCTCTGATTTTCTAATTGCAATTGTTCTCTCATGCTTGACTCCCTCAATATTAGTGATGAGCACCAGTATTGCATCGAGAATGCTGCAGCTCCCGGGGCTACCAACTTTACTTCATCAACCCGGGGTTCATACAAACTTGGAGGTGACACTGATGTATACACAGTAGATGCAATGGTATACTCGTGTCACTCTTCAACTGGGGCGACAGACCACTAAGGTTTTTCAAACCAGTCTTCTATTGACTAGAAGGAGTCTGACTACCAAATGGAAAAGTGAAAATTATTCTTAATGTAAAAAGAGAATGTTGCCTACTCTAGGAAATGAAAGTGATGAATTGGACGCTGCAATAAAGTGACATGAAATCCTTTAGCTAAGAATTTACACACTTTGCTTGCAAAAGAGACCTAACTTAACCTTGTATATAACATTTAGTGATCTGCACTAACTGAACATGGAATTTTATATAAGAAATATTGTGACTGTTGCATGCATTGCTAACTTAGAAATTGCAGAAAAAGCCTTTTTGATGTTTAGTTTTATGAAAGCAAATGCTAATTTAACCACTTTGTTCTTTGGAAGGGGAGACAGGTATGGGGAAAAGGTTTGGAGTAGTTTCAAGGGTATGGAAACCAAGTGGAGGGCTAACCTAAGCTCAGATGACCATTTTTGCTCAATTTGGGCTTAAAATAGGCTGCTACAAGGTTTCTTGTAGTACTACAGGATGTCCTAGTTCTACTATAGAATGCCCCGTTTTACTATAGGAAATAGGCCGAAAGCTTATAAGGAGGTAGGAAAGGTAGAATGAAGTGTGGGAAAGGTGTATGATGGGGAATAAGGCATAGAGGAGGTGCACACTATCCAAGGATCAACCAAATACTTCAAGACGGTTGGATTTGCTCAAGGAAAATGCCCACTTTGCTTACAAAACAAGGATTTGGATTAGGGCTTAGTGGATTTTGGCAGCGTAGGTGGAGAAGGCTTGGATGAGGCAAATGAGATGAGGTCTCCCTGCAGATTAGAAGCTCCTACAACAACATACACTCTTTTCTTCAGTTATGCACAATTTCATTTATACAAGGAAAAGGTGAGTTGAATAGAGGAAAAATAGACTTATTAATAGCTAATGGCTAAGTTTATGAATGGAAGTGCGTATAAGCCATAAAAAACTCAAGAGATCAAAATGAAAATTGCAGATACTTCTAAGAAATTTAGAGACAATGATCTATTCAACAAGAAACCCTAGGTTATGCAGTAATCAAACAATAAACCTATTTTTTTGGGTTGTGCGAATGGAACCCTCAAATCATGATCCCATAAGGGAGATGAGGTAAAGGCCACTATCATAAGATTTTCTAAAGTGTTTACTATCACTATGAAACCACTGATCTATCTATCCACAAATGGAAGAAAATTAGGTAATCATCCAACTACTTGTAGATTAATAAAACCAAAATCACTTTAGCAGCTAACTATGAATATAATCTAAGCATACATGTAGAGAAAGAGGAGTCTCTGCTGTTAGGGTTGGGACCTAACCCAAGAGCTTCAACCCTCTGATTCAACTCAGTGTTGGATCAAGGGAATGCTTTTCATTTCATTAAAATATAAAAAACACATAAGAGTTATCAGTCACAATGTCTTAGCTCAAAAATGCCTCTTGGCTACAACAAAAAAAATTGAATCCTAACAAGGCTCTAGGCCTTATTATTTATACAATTGAAGCTACCAACAACTTCCTTAAATTTAGGGAGGCTTGGCTCCCAGCTCAAGATAAACTTGTCTTCAACTAACAATGGCTTGGCTGCCAATGACCGCAGTGGCTTGGCTACTTGTAACTCCGAGCTGATGAGATATGGTTTAGGAATCTTTGAGTGAGTTAGGACTTAAGGAGGGAGATCCAATCTCCTAAAATCCCTATTTCTTGTCTACTTCAAATTCTTTCACTTTAATTAGACAAAATTACTCCAAATCCTATAATTAATGCACATTAGACCATATGATATAACATCTCATATTTACCCTTCTCACTAAGCAAAATATAACAAAACCTATAAAGAAATGTGAGAAAAGTTGATTTTAATAAGTTGGAAGTGGAATTAAGGTCCATATAATGTACCTATTGATGATCTTGATCATCATTTGTTGTAAGTCCCAGAGCTTTGGATTGGGGTCCCACGCATTCAAGTTTGTTAAGGCCAAGTTATGTAAGTAGAATTTAGATATGTTGGCCCTATCCTCCAAGGTGCTTTGGTCATAGAGCTCAATGAACTGCCTATAGTCTTGGAAATGCATAGTCCCTCATCGTGCTAGGGTATTTATATGCAATTTCATCCATTTTTCTTTTAGGTACAAGGCTTATGATTTTGCTGGCATCCTACACTGGAGTGCCTCCATAGAGAGGCTTGCCATAGTGGCAAATTGGCTCTCTTTTTCCTGTACCTTCCTCCTCAACCATGTGTTCTCAGCCTCTAGTTGAGATTTCATCACTCTTTCCATGTCTCTTATCTCACTCAACTCTCTTCCCATTTCTAGCAGATTCGCTTCCATATGGCCCACATCCTCTACATTCTTTGATTTATTAATTTGCATCCAACGATGTGTCCTTGATCTCTCCTTTTCAAGATCAAAGAATAGAAGGATGGAAAATTTATATGGTATTACTCTTCCTCCCTCAATGAATATGTACTAGGAGCTAAGATTAGGTTGTGGGCTAGGTTCCTACAACTCTTGGGATTCTCCCTTTACTGTCTTTGGAGTATTTGTCTCCCCCTGTACTTGTGTTATTTCTTCCTTTCCTTTGCTTTGTCGCTGCTATCCTTCATGCTGCTTTTTATGTGTTTCCTGTAGTGTTGACGAAGTTTCTTGTAGGAGGATTTTCCCTTTTTGAAAGGGGGTCAAAGGTTCTTTGATTTTATTTGCTGAGGTTGACCTAGTGACAAGCCTCCTAACATAGGTGATTGGTGACTTAGGGGAAGCCTGTTTTGAAGTGCCCTCTTCACCTTTCATTTCTGGGGAGACTATTTTTTCTTGTCCTTTTGGTGGGTCTTTAATGACGACAGGAGTCTTGGTAGGTGTTTGTGGCCTCCCTTGTTTTATCCTGGTGCTCCTCCTTGTTTTGAAATATAGGGGAGTCAGCATCTATCTTTTTCATTTTGATTTTATGGGTGTGCTTAGGGAAGTCAATGCAACAACTACCTCCTTCTCTGTGGGTTCAGGAGACACTCTTGGGGATTCCTCCCCTTCCTTGACATGTGCTTTAGGGCTTGTCTCATCCTTTTGTGCTTATTCTCCAATGTTATTCTCTCCCTCTGTTTCATTTATCTATGCCTCCTCTTCTCCCTCTGGCTCTTCCTCTTCTTCTTCATGTTCCTCTTCTCCTTCTTTAGGTTCTTCTTCCTCTTCCTCTTCTTCTGGTTCTTCTTCCTCTTCTTCTGCATGTTCTTCTTCCCCTTCTTCTTTTGGTTCTTCTTTCTCTTCCTCACCACTAGAGGTTGGGTGTCTTTCATACTCAATTTCTTCAATTACATCTTCTCTGTCCATGTTTATAAATGTGGACCACAGAATCGAGACTCTTAATTGGCTTAGGGCATCTTCTAGTATGAGATTGACTAGTCCATGATGTGCCAACTGTTGATGCTTTCCTTCATGTACCTTGATTCTCATGTATATTATTGATTGCAACAAGAAGTAAGGCACACTAAGTCTTCTATTAGGAGGTGACTCTTCTCCAAATCTCAGCTCATGGAGGAGTCTAAATTGGTAACCATAGACTATACTGAGCCTTCCCTCACAAGAAATATACTTGAGAATGTGATAGCTTACTTCATCCCAAGGATATGGAATAATCTCCCTTCTAATCCCATTTTTGTCCTCAATTGTCTCCTCATCTTACAAGAAAAATTTCTTCTTGGCATAAGTGATGCCAACTTTATCCTCGTTTCTCCATTTTAAACCTAGAGGAAGTGTAGTGATTCTTCTAATGCTTTCAGGGCTAATTGTTACTGACAATCCTCTCACCACAGAAGTGGCACTGACTCTAGCTTGAGGTGTGAGCGACAATGCAATTTCTTGAGCTACATCATCATCATATCCTATAAGTAGCTCGAAGAATCCCAACCATTGATGCCTTCTAAATATCTCTACCATAGGGGGATGGAGATGTATTGTAGATGTTCTTGTGGTCTCCCTTCTGTTGAAACCTCCTCTCATTTTCTCTCTCAGTCAATCTGATTGTATGTAGTTTGGTGGCATTAGCTTAAGAGAATTCCCAGGTGACTGAGGGTTTATTGTTAGGAGGGTGATGACTACACTTCTCCCTTTTATCTCCACACAATTCTGTCTATCTCTATGCACACTGTAGTTACCTGGGAAAAAATGAAAATTTATTTTCCTTTCCCCTTTTCTAGCTATCAAATTAAAACAAAAAGGATATGGCCCACCTACCTTTCACTATCATGCCTTGTTTGAGGAGAATTCTTGAATTGTTGGGCCCTAGGCACCCCCCATAGAATTTTTTACAATTCTAATTGTTTCATGTATTCTTTCTGCATTTCTTGTAGGTGCTCACTGTACGATGGCTGAGACTAGATTTATTCTTTTATTTCTCCTCCAGGTGGCCCCAGTTCTCTAAATCTTGAAATGAACGATGTATTGTATGAAAGTTAGGGAATATTTCTATTTATGGTCGATTCCTTAGAGCGATGTGCTGGCTCGATGGGTACGCAATTTTTCCTTTTAGACTGTTGACCCACTACTATTTATCATGCAACCCCTTCTTCGTAATCATCACGCACTCTTGTACAACTTAACTCGACCACATTTCCAATTTCCTTTGATGTGACCTTGCAATGTGTCATGCTGACTAGAACTTAAATTTTTGTTTTCGAGCTGAGGGTGGCCAAGTCAATTGGCCACCTTCAACTTATAAAACCAAATTTTTCATAATCTTATATTTTTATCATATTATTACTTAGGAGAGAGTGTGGATGAGGTGCCATACTTGTTGCTTCCCTAGCTTGGTTGATGCATGCTGGAGGGTGGCTTTGTTGTGCTTCTTCTGGTTCAGGTACATCTTGTTTTTCTCTTGTCTTGTTGATTTCATCTAACTAATAGGTTGTCTTCTTTATTGTGATGTGCAAGTGCTAGACTCATCTGTTGCTGCTAAGCTCAGGATAGGTGCCATAGTGCCTGCAGGGGTGCTAACACTCTTCCTCTGCATGGATGCTGAAGGAGGAGCCTAGAGATTATTGCTATTACAATATAGGCTACTACAGGGTTTCCTGTAACTGCTTCTTTCAGAAATATATATATATATATAATATATATATATATTATATATATATAATATATATATATATATATATATATATATATAATATATAATAATATATATATATTCTTCTTTCTTTTTGGAGGAGGAATAAGTGTTGAAGTAGGAGTGGAAGGGGTGGCAATGGGGAAGATGGAATGGTAGGTGAGGTAGGCTACTGATGGTATGGACCTTGGAATTTTATTTGTTTTCCTCTCTTTGTTTTCTTCTTTTTTCATATATTTTTTATTTTTCCCTTTTTTTAAGTGGATATCTTGATGGGCACAGAGGGTGACATGGTCATGAAATGGTGTTACTTGAGATGTGATGAAGTCAATGGCCTCCTCTTTCAACCCAAAATAGGGCTACATTATTATTTCTCAAGGGGATTTCATTCATGTAGATTTTCAGGACTTCCTATAGTACTACAGGAAATCCTGTAGAAGTCATAAAATTGCCTGCAAATTGGATTTTTTTATGGTTGGAGTTGAGTATGGATGCATAAGACACGGTGGTCATGGAAGATATGAAATGAATGAAGGAAGAGTGGGGTTTCACTTGGTTTTCTCCCCTATGAAATTGGGGTCCTTTATTCCTTGAAAACCTGCAAAAACCAGGAACTGTTATGAGTGGGAAAGTTTGAGGTCCCTGCAATAACATTTTTGCGTGCTTTTTTTTTTGGAAAGACAACTAGGTCGTCTTAAAGGAGGTTTTCAACCTATTTGCCTGCCCTAGGCGCCTCAAGGGAGGTTTTCACCCAGGGATCTTTTATTTTTTCATTTTTTTCTTTCACTCTTTGGCTGCCTCAAGGAGGTTTTCAACTCGAAAGTGGGCCTTAGGTGCCTCATGAAGGTTTTCACCTAAGTCTCTTACTGTTTTTTTTTTTTCAAAAATGCAATAGTCTTCAAGAATTCGGTGAGGTGGAAGCCAAGACTCCTCCAAGCACCATCACTTCCTTACTGATACTGCTGACGAACTCTTCCTTTGACAAAAGCTTTTTGTAGGCTTTCAATCTATACCCATTGACAATTAAGGGAATGCCTTCTTCATCAATGGCTCTTATATGAACAACCCCATTATCATGGGACTTTTCTATCACATATGGGCCCAACCGTTTGGTCATGAACTTGCCTCTGAAATCCTTGAACTTTGAGTCATACATCAGAGCCCGATCACCTTCTTGAAACAATTTGTATTTGATATTTTGGTCATGCCAAACCTTTCTTTGTACTTGAGTCACCTCTATGTGTAGGAAGGCCTGCATCCTGAATTCATCTAACCCATTGAGTTGAAGAAGCCTCTCTATCCATGCCCTTGTAACATCCAAATCCAACTGTGCTTCCATTCTTAAAGTATTATACTCAAGCTCAATGGAGAGCAGAGCCTTCTTCCCATAAACCAAATCATAAGGGGTGAAGCCAGTGGTTGTCTTCCAAGTTGTATTGTAGGCCCAAGTGGCCTCCACTAGTGTGTCAGCCCAATCCTTCCTATTTCTACTCACCACCTTTTTGAGAATGATTTCTAATGTTTTGTTGGTAACTTCTACTTGTCCATTGGCCTGAGGGTGGTAAGGAGTTGATTTCCTATGCATGATCTTATGTTGGCTTAATAGATTCTTAATCATGTGTGAGGTGAATTGAGTGCCCTGATCAATGACTAGCTCTCTAGGGTATCCAAACTTGTAAAACACATTCTCCCTCGTGAACTCAACCAATTTCTCTTTTGTGGCTACCTTGACAGCCTTGGTTTCAGCCCACTTTTTCAAGTAACTAGTGCACACAATTATGTACTTTTTCTGTCCTGATGGTGGATCAATGGGCCGATTGAAATTCATGCCTGACATTTCAAATGGCTCAAAAGTCACTTGAGGTTGCAAAGGAATTTCATACGTGGGAGTAGGTTTCGCCATTCTTTGGCACTGGTCCCATTTGTTGGTATATATTCTTACATCTTGGTGGAGAGTGCGCCAATAGTAGCCATCTTGTAGTACCTTGAAGGATGTCCCCTTGGCTCCAAAGTAACCTCCACAAGGTCCATCATGATAGGCCAGAAAGATGTCAAAAACTTCCTCCTCCCTGACACATCTTCTCAGGATTTGATTTGGGCCTATCTTGAAGAGATTTCCCCCAATCCAAGTGAATGGGGTGCTTTTCGTTATAATTATGCTATTTTCCTTGGAGGACAGATTTGGAGGGAACTGTGCAAATACTAAGTTGTTGGTTATGTCAGCAAACCATGGAGAGAGAATTGAAATAGTGAATAAATTCTCATTTAGCATTTGGTCATAAACCATTCCTTCTTCACCTGCAAACAAAGCCAATCTGGACAAAAAATCTGCAGCTGCATTTTCTTTACTAGGCTTATCAATGATAGTTAGATCAAACTGTTGTAACAAAAGCAACCATCTAATAATTCGAACATTCACATTAGGCTTGTTCATCAAATATTTAATAGCAACATGGTTAGTATGTACAAAGGTCTGGTAACCAGTGATGTAATGTCTAAATTTATTCTTGGAATGGACAACAATTAGGATATCTTTTTCAGTCATAGTATACTTCAATTCAACCTTGGACATATTTTTGCTGATGAAGTAAATGGCATAAGGTAACTTGTCGTCTATTTGGCCTATAGCTGCTCCTATATCTTTGTCAGAGGCATCAACATGCATGTGGAAAGGAAGAGCTAAATTTGGGCCTTGGAGTATAGGTGCAGTAGTCAACTTATCCTTTGGGGTTTCTAGGGCCTCTTGGTAGCTTTTTGACGATAAAAATTTGGAGTCCTTGGCCATAGTCCAAACAAAGGTGAGGCTACCTCGCTGAAGTCATTTATGAATCACATATAGTATCTAGCTAAACCCAAGAAACTTCTGACATCCCCTTGCTTCTGAGGAGTAGGGACCCTCTTTATGATAACGATCTTATTTGGGTCCACTTGCAGTCCTTCCTGGGATGTTAAGTGACGTAGAACAGTCCCTGCAGTCATCAAGAACTCACACTTCTCAAGACTAAGGGAGAAGTTCATTTCAATGCATTTGTTAATACTTTTCCTAGGTTATAGAGAGCCTCCAAGAAATCACACCCATAGGGGGTGAAATCATCCATATAAATTTCCACAGAGTCATGGACTAGCTCTGCAAAGATGCTTAGGATTTCCCTCTAAAAAGTGGCAGATGCATTGCATAATACAAAAGGAAGGACCCTATAAGAAAAGGTACCCAAATTATAGGTAAAGGTACCCAAAGGATAGGTGAATTTGGTTTTATCTTGGTCGTTTGGGTTGATATGGATATGATTGTAACCACTAAATCCATCTAGGAAAGAGAACAACTTCTTTCTTGCCAAACCATCAGATACTTGGTCAACGAAGGGTACAGGGAAATGGTCATTTTTTATGGCTTTCTTTAGCTCTCTGTAGTCCACACAAATCCTCCACTTCCCATATTTCTTTGGAACTAGAACCAGAGGAGATACCTACTCACTATTTGAGATGGGGTAAATGAACCCTGGATCCAACAACTTCTCCAGTTCATCTTTGACTATATCCTTGAGGGCTGGTTTTATTCTCTTTTAAGGTTGGCACACTGGCTTGTGGCCTTCCTTGATGTAAATGTTTTGAGTACACGCCCAAGGGTGAAATCCCTCCATCTCCTTGTAAATCTAGGCAAAGGCATCTAGATGATTTCTTAGCATGTCACATAACCCCTCTTCCTGCTGTGTAGAGAGAGAGGGGTTGATTTTCAAAGTTCTTTCTGGACCAAATTCGATCATCTTGAGATGAGTAGGATTTGAGTCAGTTGAACACAAATCAGTCCAAGGGTTATCTTCAACTCTCTTCACTAACTCCTCAAGGGAAATGGTGTTGGGGAACTGATTTTCTCAATCAGGTCGTCTTCATCAGGTTCCCCCCTCCTATTGTAGCATCTAGGGTACATATTGGGGAAGAGTAGACTTCATCTTCCTCCTCCTCTTCTAACGTAAAGGTAAGTCATGCTCCAAAGATGGTTGGGAAGGAGGGTACAAGACCAATTGTTTGGACAAATGCCCATTTTTAATGGTCATATTCCCAACCCTGCAACTTATGTAAGCATCAACAGTGGCTAACCATGGATTTCTAAGGATTAGAGGATAACCATTGAACCTGGTCTTAGGTTGGAGAAATAAGAAGTCAACATGGTATTCCCAGGAATCAATGGAGACGATCACATCCTCAAAAACTCCCTCAGGAGCCACTGTGGACCTGTCTGCAAGCTACAAAACTGTTGTGGTCTTTCTTATTGATATTTGGAGATTCAATTTAAGCATAATCTCCTTATTCATCACATTGATGGAAACCCCAAGATTGATCAAGGTATGGGGGACAATGATACCATCGATGTGCACATCTACCATGGGACTTCCGGGATCTAGATACTTTGGGAAAATCACCTGCCCCAACATTAAGTCAGAAAGTTTTCCAATGACATTAATGGTAGGGGTGTCTTTCTTTCACCTCCCAGGATGTTTGAAACATTTCTCCTTGATTAACGTGTTGTAGATGGGGACATATTTGATAGCTCGGAGAAGAGGAATTTTAACACAGGTTTTTCAATTCACCTAGAAGTTCAGTCTCTTCTAGGGTGTATTGGATAGGATGGATTAATCTCTCAGGAAAAGGAGGTGGATTTGGTTGAGGGACACTCTCCTCCTTTTCCTCTTCAAGCTCCTCAGGTAGAGATGGAGGTTGATTATCTGGATGCACTCTTCCAGACCTAAGGTTGATTTCTTGAATTTCCACAACATAGGTAGGGTAAGATGTTTCTCCACTGTAGACTTGTGCATATATGTTGTTCAGGTTCGAATTTGGTTGAGCGGGCATCTGAGGTTGTTTAGGTGGAGCAGGGTGAAGGAGCTGTGGTTGAGATGGAGGTGGAGGTAGTAAGGTTGGAGATTGGTTATATGGGTCCTCCACCCATGGGATGACACATTCCACTGAGGTTGTGGAGGAGTATATGGTTGAAATAGTTGGTTGGCAGGTTGGGAATGGTATTGAGGTGCAAAAGACCAGGGAGAAGGTGTGGACCATGAAGGATGAGCAGGAGGGCACCAAGGGAGAATGGCTACATTCTGGTTAGGGTTTTAATATGAATAGGATGCCTCTTGCATGCCTTGCTAGTATGGTCGAGGTCCTTGAGGCCTCTTTTGGTTGATATAACAGAGTTGTTCAGTCACCCCTTCATTTCCTTGATACACAACTTTCAATCTAGGCAGAGAAGGGCACTTGTATGTGGAGTGGTTCTCCTCACAGACTGAGAATATCTCTATAAGATTTAATGGACATTTGTTCCTAGGGTGCCTTCTAGTGCATCTAGGGAAAAAGGCAGCTAAGGATCTTTCTGCTTCCTCCTACTCCCTCTTGATCTGCATGGTGTACATTTGTAGAAAAAGGGTATGAAATATTTCACTCTTGATGTCTTCCAACATGTTCCCAATTTCACTTTTTATGGATGTGTTGGAGGAGGATGAAATGACCAAAGCTTGACTAGCCCTACCCTTCTTTTTGGCTGCCCTAGAATGATTTTTGAAATTGTATTGATATCATCATAGGGTAACTGATAGATGTACCCTCCTGACAACAGGTTCAGAGTTTCTAGGAGAACTTCCTTGATCCCTCTAAGAAGGACTAGCTTAAGTGATTCCGGATCGAGGGTGCACCTGACCCTTTTCTAGCTGAGTTGGAACCTTTCCTCATAATCTTCCAAAGATTCGTCATGCCCCAAGGTAATTCTAAAAATTTTCTCTATGGTATCTTTGGACCTACAATAGTATCTATACTTATTGTTGAAGGCTTGTTACATCTCAGCCCAGGTGGTGATGTTGTCCCTAGGTAAACCCATGAACCAGCGCAAGGCTGCATCATTGAGGGTGGATGGAAACAATTTCAACTTATGGTCATCAGAGGTGTAATCATAATTTTTTCATATGACAACAAACTCAAACAAAAAGGTATCCGAGTCCTCTGAGGTCAGGCCATGGAAGTTAGGAAGGGAAAAGGGGCTTATCTTTTTCATCCTAGCCTCTCCATTAGTTTCTCTAATGGGAAAAGCACCCTCAACTCTATTCTCAACTCCTTCTGTCTCTTGAATCCCATTTCTATCTTCAACCATGGTGTAGGTTGGTGGAATGGTCTCTTCTTCTTCCCCAATAGGCTCTTCAAAGATCTTTGGTTGTTCGCCTAATGGGTCCTATAGCTCACAGCCATCGAAGAAGAGGGAAGGTTGGTTGTTCAATGCGGTCGGGGTGTCTGGCAAAACATTTCCTAAGTTGTTTCTACTCCTACGAGGCATGAAATGAGTTTTTGTTTTGTTTTATTTTGTTTTTTTGTTTTTGTTTTTGTTTTTTTGTTTTGTTTTGTTTTGTTTTATTTTTGTTTTTTGTTTTGTTTTGTTTTTGTTTTGTTTTTGTTTTGTTTTGTTTTGTTTTGTTTTTTTGTTTGTTTGTTTGTTTGTTTGATTTTGTTGTTGTTGTTGTTGTTGTTGTTGTTTTTGTTTTGTTTTGTTTTGTTTTTTGTTTTTTGTTTTTGTCTTTTTGTTGTTGTTGTTGTTTTTTTTGTTTTTTGTTTTGTTTGGTTTTGTTTTTTGTTTTGTTTTGTTTTTTTGTTTTTGTTTGTTTGTTTATTTGTTTGTTTATTTGTTTATTTGTTTTTTTCCAGAATTACTGGCAGAATTGGAAAGAAAGAAAAGATTGCAACTATTTTCTAAATGGAACTACTTGCAGAATTGGAAAGAAAGAAAAGATTGTAACTATTTTCTAAATGGAACTACTGATGAGCTCCAGTATTGCAACAATAATGCTGCAACTCCTGGGGCCTCCTTCTTTCTATTTAGGGAGTGATACTCCCTGATTCTTAAGCTATGTGGCAGTGTATTCATCCTTCTCATGCATG
>APFE030042929.1:4402-18344 GCA_000404065.3 Pinus taeda | reverse complement strand
AATGCACTTTTCCTAAATCATCTTTCTCAAACAGTCTAAATGCAAATGCAATTGCATGTATTTTTTTTCGTTCCCTTAATGTGAGGAATGCCAAAAAAGAGAACTAAGTATAGATCTGAAACATTTCACTCAAAGCGACATTTTGACAATTTCTTTTCAAAATGGAAAGGAAGACTAAATGACACTTTTTAATTTCAAACAGAAAATGCTTTTGACACTTAAAAAAAAAAAAAAAAATCAAATCAAATACAAATCAAAAAGTTCAATCGACTACCTAGAGAACGAAGACTCAACGACACTTCTCTTTTTGACACAAAAATGATAGTTACGACACTTTTTTGCACCAAAACGATAGATCAATTTATGTAAATTTTCGTCAATAGATTGTAAATGATGGAAAAATACATAAAAGCATTAACTAATCCTTATCAATGGAGGCTGAACAATGTAATGCAAGCAGGCTTCAGCAATGAGATAATATTCATAAGCAACGAGAAACAACTAAACAGAGCTGGAAACAAAGACAAAAAACCCCAAATTTCAAGGAGATAAATAGGATTACTCAGTCATCGCAATTTTGCTTCACAGAAATAGGGATGCATCGCACCTACTACACTTGGGAAGTGCGATGCATACTGGCTTCCAGTTACAGACAGTGTGATGGGCCAGGGAGCACAACTGAGATGGGTTTTGGCTCAAATTTTCAGCTGATTTAAGTGGATTAAGCTGAGCTATTATGGACAGTAAAGAGCAAAGTACAGGCGTATGATCTTGGGAGGTTAATGAGCTACTAAAAGGGCATCTAGGATGCTTGTAAGTCAGATGTTCAGTTCATAAACTAAACCGGAGATTGATTGAAGCAACATTCATCTACTTTGTAATTGCATAGCAAGAGCAATTTGAAGTCTATCTGGCTAACTTCAAGCTCTATCTATAGTTTATAAAGCAAACAAAAACAAAAAACAAAGAAATTATTCGTTCCCCACTGGAGTCGCCATTTTGTTTCCGGGAAAACTAGTGTGTTTTTGATCTGCTAGTCCCAGTAGGATTGGCAGCTATCCTAGAAACAAACAATCAAAGCAATTTGTGATTTCCTCTATGTATGATAGATAAGAGAGAAGCAAAGGGACCAACCTGGATCTTTCGCTTGACTCCTTGATTGATTTCTCTCCTCCTTGACAGAGCTTGCAACTCTTCTCCTTCTTGTCCCTTTTAGAGAATACCCGTAGAAACGAAGTAACACAACGCCATCAAAGCATCTCGATCTATGATATCATAAGCATTGCAAAAGCAAAAGTACAATGAGCATACAATGGCATTTACAAATAACAACATTCACAAATACACGATTGTATGGAGGAAAATTCAAAGAACTTTATTAATAATAGAAGAGAGGATTACAACCCAGCTGTCTGATCCAACATCATCCTCCCAGCATCAAAGTCCTCTTCACCTCATGAAAAGCAAGATCACCCAACAATACAATGTTCCCTCTCAAAGACAAACTATTAGCACTTCCTTACAAATTACAAAATTCCAGCCTGTAGATCTCTCAAATGAGTGATCCATTTATAGATGTCTGCAAGGATGTGAGTCACCTCTGGGTTTTGATTAGTGTCATTCCACTTATTGTTCTTGGTTCCACTTGGATATTTCTTGGATCTCTTACTCATCCCTGGGTGAATTCAGAGAGGCAAGTGTCATGGGAGAAGTTTCTAGAAGATTCCATGAGCATCCACTTAGCAAACTGTCTCAGAAATTTGTCCATTCTCTCTCATTGCACCCCACATAAGGCCTCTTCAGTATGCATCGTGCCTGGCTAGTGTAGGAGTCAGTATACATTGCAACCTAACATTGGAGCAGTCAGTATGGTTCAGTTTTGGCCAGTTCTGAGTGGTTTTTCAGGTGGAACTTCTGGGGAATGATGTAATAAGTTGGTCATGATCCTTTAGGGTATGAAACAACACTTTTAGGGGTTAAAGAGCCCTTGGTTTATCGACATATAAAATTGGGGTTGCAGTGCCTAAATATGGCAGCCCCTAGATCAATCAAGGTATGGGGGATTACAGTGCCTTTGATGTGGACATCGATTACAGGACTCCCAAGGTCTAGATATTTCGGATAGAGTACCTGCCCCAACATTAGGTCAGATAGTTGTCCTATGACATTGATAGTTGGGGCATCTCTCTTGCACCTTCCTGGGCGTCTGAAGCACTTCTCCTTGATCATCTTCTTGTATATGGGCACATATTTTATGGCTTGGAGAAGTGGTATTTTTACACATAACTGTTTTAATTCTCCCAGAAGTTTAGTCTCTTCTAGGGTGGGTTGTGTGGTTCTAGTTAGTCTCTCAGGAAAGGGGGGAATGACTTTTGGTTCACTTCCCTGTTTTTCTTTCTCATCCTCCTTAAGGGGAGGTTGGCTATCTAGGAGAAACTTCCCAGACTGTAGGTTAATCTCTTGAATCTCCACTGCATAGGTCGGATATGATGTTTCTCCACTATATACCTGCTGGGCTTGTCTGTTGTTGGGGTTCGAGTTCAGTTGAACAGGTATTTGGAGTTTTCTTGGTGGAACAGGAGGTAATGGTTGTGGTTGAGCATGTGGTGGAGGCAAAAGAGCGGGAGGAGAGTTGTACTAGGGCCTCCACCCCTGTTGAGGTGCATTCCACTGAGGTTGCGGCTGAGCATAAGAGTGAAACGAGTGAGAAACTGGCGGAGCCTGGTATTGAGGAGGATATGACCAAGGAGGGGATGTGTACTAGGAAGGATGAGCAGGGGAACCCCAAGAAGGCATGGAACTGGCTTGATTAGGGTTGTAATAGTTCTGGGATGTCCCTTGCATTCCTTGCTGGTAAGGTTTGGGTCCATGTGGCCTCCTTTGGTTTATGAAATAGAGTGGTTCAGTGGCTCCTTTAGCCCCTTGATATGTAGCTTTAATTCCAGGCAAGGAAGGGCACTGATTCGTAGGATGGTCTTCCTCACAGACTAAATAGACTTCTATAGAGTGCAATGGAAATTCGTTCCTAGGATGCTTTCTAGTGCACCTGGGACAAAAAATGGCCAAAGCCCTCTCGACTTCCTCTTGTTTCCTTTTGATATGCAAGGTATCCATTTGCATGGCAAGAGTCTACCTCACCTCACTCTTGAAATCTTCCAGCTGATTCTCAAGTTTTTTTCTAAGGGATGAACTAGATGAGGATGTACTTGCTAAAGGTTGACTTCCCCTACCTCTCTTTCTAGCTGACCTAGAATGGTTTCTAAACACAGTATTTATGTCATCATAAGGCTATTGGTAGATGTCTCCCCCAGCCAGCAAATGGAGGGTATGTAAAAGGTCTTCAGGGACTCCTCTGAGCAGAACCAACTTCAGAGATTTGGGGTCAAGTGTGCACCTGGCCCCTTCTATAACTGAGTCGAAACCTTTCTTCATAGTCTTCGAAAGATTCATCACTTCCCATGGTCATTCGGAAGATTTCTTCCTTGGTATCCTTTGACCTATAGTAGTCCCAGTACTTGTTGTTAAAGGCGTGCTGCATCTGAGCCCAAGTTGTGATACTATTTCCAGGTAACCCCATGAACCAGCACAATGCTGCATCCTTGAGTGTAGAAGGGAACAGTTTCAACTTCTTCTCGTCCTCTGCATAGTCATAGGTTCGACAAAGAACAAAAAATTCAAACAAGAAGGTATCAGGATCCTCGATAGTCAGTACATGGAAGTGAGGTAAGGCTGAAGGACTTATGCTTTTCATTTTTGTGTCCCCATTGGTCTCTTGGATAGGAAAGGCACCTTCTATTCTTTCCCCATCCCCTCTAACATTTCTGTTTTCAGCTATGGTCTCAGGAGGAATGGTTTCTTGCTCTTCTTCTGTTATAGGATCTTCATATATCTCTGGAGGTTGACCTATTGGTTCTTCTGGATCACTGCCACCAAAGAAGAGAGAAGGGTGACTTAGTGATGTGGTGGGGGTGTTGGGTAGGAATTTTCCTGAATTGTCTCTGTTCCTAGGAGGCATTAAAGGAAATCTCTTTTTTGGGTGATTTTTGTGTTTTCTCTACTTGTACCTACAAAACTGAAATGGATTGACCAACAATTTGCAACTAATTGAAATGAATCTTGCTGAAATGGAAATTGCAGAATTGGAATGAAAGCAGGAGATGACTAATCTACTTTGTTGGAATGGAAATTGCAGAATTGAAATGAAAGCAGGAAATGTCTAATCTACGCTCACTGAAATGAAATTGCAGAATTGAAATGAAAGCAAGAAATTTCTAATCTACGCTTGCTGAAATGAAATTGTAGAATTGAAATGAAAGCAGGAAATGTCTAATCTACTTTTGCAGAATTGAAATGAAACAACTACTCTACTTTTGCTGAAATAAACTACTTAGCAGAATGTTGCAGTAGAAAAAGGAAGAAAAGTAGTAATCACAAAATACTCTGATGCTTCCCTAGCAACGGAACCAAAAAGAGTGGTGAGCTCAAATTTTGCAGCAATAATGCTGCAACTCCTAGGGCTCCCTTCTTTACTTTTTTCAACCCGGTAGTTCGTAACAAACTTGGAAGCGACGGTGTTGTATGCACAAGTACTAGATCTTACATCACACTGTCACTTGATCAGCTGGTGCAAGTTTGCTAGGAGCTTAAGCCAACTTCTATGAGTTCTCAGAAGAAGATTTTACTACAATGGAAGAAAGCTAACTCTATAGGGCCTATTCTACTTGCAGAAAGAGAAGGAAAATTGAAATTAAATGCAAACCCTAGCAAACCCTAGTTTACCCACTAACCCGACTTGTGCAAGAAAAGAGATAGAAACTACTGAGATGGGTGCCATTGACTACTGAAAAGGTAAATTGCATTTATTCAAGCTACTTCTGAAGAGAAATGAGAAGAAATCATCTTTTTGTACTTTTGAGTATTTTTATGTGGAATTATTATGCTTATGATTTGACTGGTTGTGACTGTGTAGAGGTTTGGTGGCAAGGTAAGATGGGGTTGGATTTTTTAGATGGTGAGGAAGGTGTGGATAGGTCCTAAGAAGTCCCTAGTACCCTTTTGTAGACTTCCATTCTGACCAGACTTTGAAAAATCACTCGCAAGAATTTCTACAGGAGGTTGCAGGGGATCTACAGGAGATTCTATAGGAGGATCTACAGGAGGAGGCCAAAAGTGGTTTTTGGAGGTTTGAAGGTGGAAATAATGATGGGAAAGGGGAAATGAAAGTTTGATGATGGTTTTGAGGGGTCTATAACTTGTCAAAGAAGGTTAGGGCCAAAGGAGATGGTTGGATTTGTCCAAATGGTGAGAAAATAACTCTATGGAAAAAACGCAGACATTAGGGCAGTTTGGCAAAATGTGGCGAATGAGTGGGGGAAATCTTGAGAGATGAATTGGTACATGTTGTGTTATGGAGGAATGATGAGCTAAAATGTTTTACAAGAGATCTGCACACTTACTTCTCAAAACTGACCAAAGCAAAAACCGAAAAACAAAGTTTTGTCTATTTTAACCTAAATTCTGACCTAAAACCAAAAAAATGCCAAACAATGCTTTATGAATAAAAAATGATGTGAGAAAACCATGGTGAATGAATGTGAAATGATCTGAGCATGTCAATCCAAACTAATATCAACTTCTCCAACTCAAAATATCACACTAGCAGTTGCATTGGAAGAGAAAAAAACTGTGTTTTTGGTGGCAGCAATAGTGCCTTGACCTCAAATCATGGTCCCAAGGAGGGAGAAAGGAGATAAAGACCTGTTGATAACGTTTTTGGATCTTTTTCTATTACTGTAGAAAAATACTTAAGCAACTTTAAGCAAAAACAACTATTCTAACCATAAAAAAGCAACCTAATTTAACAAAGCAAGATTAACCTAAACAACAAAAATTATGTCATGAATGCAAAAAAAAAATATAAATACACAAAGGAGGTGATAGGAAGCTTGGGTTGGGCCCTAACCTAATAGCTTTAGCCCTCTAGAAAAAATCAGTGCTGGTTCAAAACTTGGTTCATCTCCATTTATAAAAAAATAGCAGTTACATCACAAAACTGTCTTCAAAAAGAGCTCGAAAATGAGCTGAGTACGAAGCTGCACAAAAGCGTGAAAATATACTATGAAATGGATAACCTATTGAGGCTTGAAGCCTTCTTATTTATACAAGTGGGGACTCCCAACAATCCTCCTAAACTTAAGGAACTTGGCTGCCTAGAACTGGAGATAACAGTAGCCCTACTTGACTTGCTCAGCTGCCCCTTGGAATCATCAATGTGGGCCTTTGTAGTCTGAGCTGTTGATGAAGAATTCAAGGAAGGGGTCATTAATGAAGGAGACACCCCTCCTATAAGTCCTCATCTCTGTTTCCTTGAGTTTGGTTGTCATTTTTCTCTTAAATTCCTGGTCCTTGTCCAAAATTGTCCAAAAAATCTGCAATAAACACTCATTAGACTACATGGAAAAGTGACCATCCCCATTCACTCTATTGACATAAATATATTCAAAAAAATGCACAAAACTATTGAGAATGGTGGATTAAATGCAAATAATAGGCAGAATGAGCCCATATAGTTACCCATTTCTTGGGCTCATCAACTACTTACAGAATTGGAAAGAAAGAAAGAAAGTGTTGGCTTGTTGGGGCTTGACCCAGGTTCAGAGTTAAGTTAGCCAAACAAATCCTGGTACTACTGGCCCTTTTGGCAACAGTCCATGGAGTGCGAACTGAGGTCTCACCCGAAGTAGTATGGGAGGGTGCTAGAACTAGGTTACTACACCCTGGAGATGTCTGATAAGTTCAATTGGTCTGCGGTTTGACCTTGCGTGCACTTTCCCATACCCCGTAGCCTAATATACTATCTTTGCGCAGCCCTACCCAAGGGCTGAATGTCGCGCTCTATGTTATTACCCAAGACCTTGCTAGTATTCCAATGTTAGTTGATTACCTTAGCCTACTTGCATGCTTTAAGTTATACTTAACAACATAAACTATTCATATAGGTGCGCGTAGTAAATAAACAATATATTTGCAAATTATATCAAACACACATTAACCCAAGAACAGATACACATAATTATGATAAAACATCTCTTTATTAATTCCTTCCTCAGTTACAGACTCAAATTCGCCCTACGTACTCAACTACAGGGGTCTGCGCACTTAGCTGCAGACAACTAGGCCTCTGTGCACTCAACTGTAGAGCCTTCTCCTACTCTATGACCCAAAGACACACTTTAAATTACGACAGTCACCTAGACTTGTTCCTCCTTTCTCTACTTAGTTTCCTTTTACAGTTAGAGCTTCGCTCTATTTATACAATCCCATGGTCTGTGGACCATGGGTAGGTCTATCCAGCCGACATCACATTACAAAACTAGGGCAGACAACCCTGTGACTCTATCATACTTTCGATCCCCGTGCCCGAAATTCGTGGAGCTTTTATAATAAGATTCGGTTAAAACTTGGGCTTTGAGCCCAAAAACATGCCTTTGGGGGTTCCATGCCCAACAGATCCCCAACAAAAACATCGTGACTCGCCCTTGAGTCACTCTGTCGGTGCAACGATCTTTGCGTGAAGTCCCTCCAATTGTTCTTGAACTGCGCGAAGGTCAGCAGCACACTGAGCTACTGCTTGCTGGATCTGCTGCATATGTTGTTCCAAGACCTCTGTGTTTGAACTACTTCTCTGCATCTATGTCGGTATCCTTTGAATTTGTTTATAGTCTCGCACCTTTGTCCGGGGTCCTTGGAGTGTGAAGACTATGCTTTCGCCAGCTAGTTAGATAGCTAGGCACCTGTGTAGGGCTTCAAGCGGCTACCATTCACTTTTCTTGGTAAAGGCTCTCCATTTAGTTTGACTAGTTGTACTATGCCTCTGTCTGTGACCTCCTTAACCACGTATGATCCCAGCCAATGCATTCTGAAATTTCCCGGGAATTTTTCAAACTTGCTATCATACAATAGCACTAAATGATTTACCTTGAAGGTGCGCAACATAATATGGAAATCGTGCTAGGCTTTTTCATGCTTCTTTTGTACCTGTTGTTGAAAACTATCCAGGAACTATTCCTCCTCAAGTTCTTCCAATTGCGTGAGCCTTTCTTCTAGAGCTTCGCAGTCCTTCATACCTGTGAGCGTTACAATGCGCAAACTAGGTATAATATACTCCGTCGGCATGATAACTTCCATGCCATAAACTAATCGAAAAGGTGTTTGTCCTGTCAATTTCTTGCACATTGTCCTATAAGCCCATAGTATTGCAAGTACGCGTAGGTCCCAATTGCTTCACTGTGCGTTGCACACTTTGGTTAGCGCAGTCTCTAGTATTTTATTAAATGCTTCTAATGTCCCATTGGCTTGTGGGTGATATGGTGTGCTTTTATGATGATACACCTGGAACTATGTTGTGAGCATGCTGATGGTTTCATTCAGGAAATGTGTCCCGCGATCACTCATTAAGATTTTTGGACAGCCAAATCGAGTCAACACATGTTCAAACAAAAACCTTGCGGCCGTGGCGGTTGTGCAGTATTTGACCAGCTGCGCTTCTGCCTAATGAGTCAGGGACTCCGTTGCGGTGATGATGTATCATGCACCCATTTTTCCTTGAGGTTTGATAGGTCCTACAAAGTCTATTGCCCAATTTTCAAAGGGCTGCAACGTCATTTGTGGATTCAACGACATCTCGTCCCTCCGCGATGCTTTATCGGTCCTTTGACATATATCACAGGGCTTACAATGTGTTTTTGAATCCTGATGAAGGGTTGGCCACCAAAACCCTGCACGGAGAATATTTTGTGTAGTCGCTCATCCTACATAGTGTCCTCCTACAACACCCCCATGTGCTTCTGCGAGGATCTGACTTTGTTCAAATTCAGGTATGTACCTTCACAATATCTCATCATTTCCGATATTGTATAGGTGCTCCACAATGACAAAAAAATCTACTACGTGCACCACCAATTCCTTCTTCTGTTGGATGGAGTATTCCTTCGGCGCAGTCCTTGTTGTTAGAAAGTGGATTATATCTTTGAAGTGTTCATCCGCGACATGCATAGCAAAGAGATGTGCATCAATAAATCCTTCCTCCAAACTAGTAGGTTCCTCACCCGTCTCAATACGTGACAAGTGATTCGGTCCTACGTTCAGGCGTCCAGGTTTTACCATGACCTCAAAGTCATATTCTTGGAACAATAAGAGCCACCTACATATGCGTCCCCCCCCAACACAGGCTTATTGACCAAGTATTTTAGCACAGAATGGTCTGTATACATATTGAAATGTCCTCCTAGCAAATAATGTTGGTATTTTTGGAGCACATACACCATAGCCATCCCTCGCACTTGGTTGTGGAATAGTTCTTTTCAGATTTGGACAATCTACGACTTGCAAACATAATAGGGTGATCCAAACCCTCTCCGCCCTCTTGTGTGAGCACCGCTCCCAGCACTATACATGAAGCATCAACATGGACATGAAACTCCACATCCCATTTTGGGAAGACCAGGATTGGAGCGGAGCCTAATTTCCCCTTTAGAACATCCAGGCTCTTCATGTAATCATCATTCCAACAGAGTGTGACCTCCTTTTTCAATAGTTTCTCCATCGGTGCGGTGATCTGGGCATATCTTTTGATAAACTTCTTGTAGTACCCTATGTGTCCCAAGGTCGTGTGTAACTGTTTAATACTTTGTGGTGCTTCCAAATTTAGAATTACTGCAATATTCACGAGGTCTACCATTAGTCCCTGTTTGCAAACCACATGTCCTAGTAGGTTCCCAAAGGGAACGAGGAACATACGCTTCTTAATGTTCCACACAATCTGGTGTCGTCAACAAGTATCCAACATCAAGAATAAGCTTGCTACGTGGTGCTTAACCAATCCAAAGACAGTCCAATCATCTAGATATACCTCCAGGAACTTGTGGATATATTCTTTGAAGGTGGCAACAACTATGCGCGAAAATATGGCTGACGTGTTATTTAACCCAAACAACATGACGATGTATTCAAAGAAGCCGAATTCAGTGGTGAAGGTGGTCTTTCTCCTATCTTCCGGCATGATTTTGATCCGGTGGTACCTTGAGAACCCATCGGTGAAAGAATATGCTTCTTGCTCGCCGACCTTTTCTAATACTTCATCTTTGAACGAGGTCGAGAATGGGTTGTGTACACAAGCATCATTCAACTTCCTGAGGTAAATGCATATTCTTATCTCACCCTTCTGCTTTTTCTCCTACACTACCATAGGGCTTACCCAGTCGGATTCTTCCATCAGCTCAATAATTCCGACTGTGAGAATTTTGTCTAGTTCTACATGGAACTTTTCCTTGTACTTCGGATTCAAGTGGTAATGCCTCTGCTTAATCGGCTTCGCATTGGGTTTTAGGGTGATCTTAATCATCCCTAAATTGCCAACAATCCCCTTTAAGTCCGTAATATTGGTCGGGAATAGGTCTTGGTACTCACGGAATAACTCGGCGACCTTATCCAGCGTGGCATCATCCCAATAGTCACCAAGCATTGCATACTTTAGTTCAGCCTCCGTCCCAATGTTTACCTACTTCATTTTACCAGCGTGGTGAGGTAAGGATCTTCAATTAATAGTCCTTGAACCTCGCGATAGCCTTCAGTTTCTGGAATGTTAATTTTTCTTGGATCTTCATCATCCTCCTCAATGTTTACATTGTAACACTCTTGTGCGTATCTCAGCTGGGTCGCCCATTCCGGCTGAAGCACTTCCATTGGTTCTTGCTGTATTATGAAGATAGCTGCTTTTACTACTTGCAGCGCATCATCAATAGTATCCCACCAATGATCCTCAAACATGAAGGTTAAAAGGAATCCTTCGCACAAGATATCCCATTCGCTCGTGCCATGGTGGAGCTCTGTCTTAGTATACCAATTCATGGGTTTGATATCAAGGGTATGACAGAACAGGTGCACCCACTCAGGTTTTGGCTCTTCCCCGTAGACCTTGGTCCATTTCGTGAGGTGTGTATGTGGATCTTCCTATCTGTCATACGTGTCTGTTAGCCACATCTGAGGCATCCCAAACCACATGTGCATCATCCTTTTGCATTCGCGCCAGTCCTCAAAACTTCCTTGATGCGCACCGCACCATCTTGTGGGCATAACACGTAGTACCCATTTCAGAGCGTTGAAATGTTGCTATTCCGGTACTTCTCTTTCAAATTTGTTCAAGAAATCATTCACCTCGCTCAAGCTATCACACATAGGCAGATCTCTTACCTTTGTTGACATGCAGCGCATCGACCTTGTCATCATGTTACAGTTGAGCGTGGTTACCTCGTGTAACTAGTTCTGCCATCGTTCTATTTCCTCGTCCGAATATGAGGTGCAGGAGCTTTCACGCTCCCATGAGAGTCTACCATCCATTTTTGGATTCACCTAGTCCTACTTCCACATGGTTATCTTGTAGATGCAATCCATATCGTCATCGATGTCATTGTCGTGTACCGGTTTTGTGTAGCGTGATCCTTCTGCAGGGTCTAAAGGTACCACTACGCGTAATGACTTTTTATCAAAGATCATCTTGCACTTCTTTAGATTTATGACTCCATTCATGTCAATGGCCCAATCTATTCCCAATAGTGCGAGATAGGGATTACTGTCATCAACAATCTCTATCACTTCAACATCTACTAGCACGCTTTCACCTTCGATATCTATCGTTATTCCTTGCAATCTTCCCATAGGTAGGATCTTTTGCTGATTCGCCATTCACAATTGAATAGGAGACCATTGCAGCGTAGGCCTACCCATGTGCTCCCATATCTACGTTGGCAGGGCGTTTGCGTTTGATCCTAGATCCAAAATCACTTAATTCATTTCATATTCCCTGATCTGTGCGGTCAATCTCATCTCTCTTCCTATTCGTGTTGTGTGCTTCCTGAGCTTCTGGACTACACACGGTTCTCCTGGTGTGGTTCCAACACATCTAGTGATGAGTTCTTGCAATCTCTTCACTACCTTGCTGTTGTGCAACAACCTTATGCATGTCTCTAAGAATGTAGTGAGCATTGATGGGTCCATTTCTGGTTCCATTTTGTCTTTACTTCCTGAAGTAGAGGCATCTGCAAAGATTTTCTTAGCTTCCATGAATGCCTCTTTAGTGTGCTCTAGATCAACTTCAGGTTCCTTCGTCGAAGCCTTGCAAACCCAGGTACTCTCTTTGGGCTGCTTGCCTTTGTCATCTCCTATCGTGATATCACTTTGAAGCACGATATTTATATTCGGGTCTTCCTCGCGTAGCTTAGACCTCATCATTTGCAGGTTCTAAGTCAGGGGAGGTTGGAGTGTTCCTTTATCTTGCAACCTCGCTATTAGCGTGGGACAGTCCTTTGTCTCATGATCAAATTGGGTACAATATAAGTATGATGGTCTCATTTGATTTTTACAATTGTGTGCATAATGCCTTCACCCTCCGCAATTGTAACATATTAGTTGTCTGCGACCTTTTCTGGTCCCATTCCACCTCAACCTCGTATGTGCCCTTGAAATCCAGTGTGCGTCATCCCTGCATTTTGATCAAGGGCCCGTGTTTCAGTCTAAACTGTAGGTAGGAGTTTGATCCATCATCAGTGCATAACTTCTACAAGTACGGTCATCGTGGACTACTGACCTGCAAAAATTACAGAACAACTGTTGGGAATTCTGCATATACTTATGTGATAGATGGCAGTTATCTATAGCATGCTTCCCTCCTATTTGACAAATCACGCACCATAATGTAGGTGTCGTGCTTGGTCGTGCTTGTGCCTCTGGTCTTAATGGCAATGGTCCTCCTCCCACGAGGTAGTTCGTGAAGACTGGACAATGGTCCTTGTCATGTCCCTGGCCTTTGCACTTTATGCACTATACCTCCTCACGCACTTTAGGGCAAGCCGTCCTATCTTGTTTCAAACTCTACATCTCAAGGCACAAGTTTTTCAATTGCACATGGATCTATTAAACTCCTAGGTTAGGATCTTGTATCATGGTCTTGTGCATTCTCATCACAATCACCAAGGCCTCGGCCTGAGTGGTTAGCTTCTACTGTGACAATGTGTTCCTTAGATGCGGCATTAGTGATGCTATAAACCATGTGTAGTGTTGCCCATCCATCAAGGCTATATTAGCTTTACGAATTGTACAATTTAGTCTCTGATCCAGCTCCCAAGGGGTCTCGCCTGGAAGCATCCCGATTTCCTTAAATCTAATGATTGATTGTGTCTTTGATTTTGGCCTACTAAATTCCTTGTTTAGCGCAGCTTGGATATCTGTGATACCTGCGTTCGGATTGTTATTGGAATGCTTGATGTACCAAGTCAGTGCGCGAGCCTGCAAAGCGCTGACCATCATTGCTTTCTTTATATTGTCATTTGTGATTCCCTGCGCTTCCCATACAACCTTTAGCATGAACCAAAACTGGTCTGGATCTTCATTCCCTACTCCTTTGAACACCGACAACTTTATCGCGCTTGCCATATTGAACTGTGCTGGTGGTGGAGGTGGTGTGGGCGAAGACGGGGGTGAAGATGGTGAAACTGGCGATGGTGTAGGTGGGGGTGGTATGCGTGGAATTCACTGCTTTATGAAACTGATTGCACTTCTTGGTGAAACCTTTGCAAGCTCTTCCTTACTTTTTCGCGGAGGTGAAATTAAGGGGCTAGTTTCTAGTTCTGTGCTACCTTTGTTTCTGTAGATCCTCCCACTCTGTGTAGCCCCAAACATCAATTTATTCGCATAACCCACTTTTCACATTTTAGCATTTTAATCCAAGTGTTCAAAGATTTGACGTACTTACCTCGCAGTCCTTTGATGAAGCTTCATTCCACCTCACTATAGCTAATTGAAGTGTCTACCACGAACTCGGTGATAAATCCTCTGATAATTCGATCGAGCCACTGATCCACAATGCACGAAATCTTATCTTCCGATG